>JADLZL010006065.1:0-64248 GCA_015844335.1 Chrysopogon serrulatus | reverse complement strand
GTATTTGGATCGTGAAATATCCTTGGTCATTCTGGGTTCTACCCAGTTAGTCTTTGATTTAGGAGTTCTGTAGGCCGGGTCCAATCTTGGAGGAAATATTCCTCTCAGATTCGAGTTTTGTCATCCCTCCAAATCGGGCAAAACATCTTGACCCAGATGAATGCCATTGTGACCTTGATCCGTCTCCTTCTTTCTCCTTTCGTCATGACCTCCCAAGTCCCCTGCGTTCGTGGTGGCGCACTGACCCCAATGCTTGTTGATGTACTCCTCCAAATCTGGGCAAGCCAGGGCGAGCGAGCTTCGAGCTCGAGGAGGTGGCGGCCATGGCAGGCGAGGGTAGAGCTCGGGGAGGTGGCGGCCATATGGTGGGCGAGCGAGCTTCGAGCTCGAGGAGGTGGCGGCCATGGCAGGCGAGGGTAGAGCTCGGGGAGGTGGCGGCCATATGGTGGGCGAACTTGGAGCTTGCGAAGGTGCCAACCTGGGCGAGCATGAGGCTACCGTGGGGTGGTGGTGTAGGCCACAGCGGAGCCACGACGAGGCTACAACGTACCGTGGTATAGTGCCGCAGGTGGCTCTACCTCTCTGCTTCCGATCGATGAAAAGAGATTGGAGAAGGGAGAGAGAGAGGTGGCTAAAAAGTGGGCCCCATGTACTTGTCAAATAATGGTGGTGAAGATGCCATCCATACTAACACACTTCATTCCTCAAGCCAAACAAACATTTAGAATGGCTCATCCCTCAAACCCAATATAAGATTGGTCCGACTCAATCCTTAAAGCTAGGTTGGGTCCAACCCATTCCACATGACCCCAAACAAAACATACGGTAAAATTGGTTGAGGGTAACTTAATACTTTAGGTTTCGTAATGCAAATTGTCATCTATATTTTAGCGGCCATACATGTAGGAGCTGTTGACGCTATGCCTAGACCGTAACTTTTGCTATAGAACGCAAGCGGTTTAGTGATAACAACATTGACCTACTTATCTTGACTCTTGAGAAGGTGTACGTGTAGGTAGCAGGCTGTTTTCACCTTTGCTAAAAGCAGGCCATCTCCCTTTTAGTTTGCCGCCCACCACCCCCTTCTTTTCTCGGCTAGCTTTTGCCGTGCAGACGTAAGGCATAACACCATATGATCGCTCCTGCGCCTCCTCTCACCATCATCGTAAACTAATTGTACTTATTCCATTTTTTAAACAAAACTAAATGTATAATTTTGATTATTTTTTTAAATACAAAGTTAAAATAAGTTTGCCACTAGTTTGGAACCAGGACTAGCTAGGAAGTATCTTGTACAACAGATCAAAGCACAATAATAATATATACTTAATTTGTTCTAAATTATAATACGTTAGTTTGACCACTCATCTTATTTAAAATTTATGTAAAATATTATTTTTTTATTGTGGCTTATTTTATTAATACAAATTCTTTAAGAATGATTTAAATTTAATTATGTCTATATAAATTTTTTTGAATAAAATGAATAATCAAATTTATAGTAAAAAAAATAAATATCTTATATGTTAAAACGGAGGGATACGACTTAATTACTAGGATTATTGATCGGGATGGTACTAACTGCTAGCTGAATCAGTTCGTCTCCTCCTTCAAACAAATGAACAATACATGAGTACATGAGCATTGGTTGCAGCTGCACGCGTTGCTTGCCGCTGTGGCTCGTGTTCACGATCGCATGCAACTATATATATATATAGCTGCGTAAATAAATAGATTGAATATGTATGCCGACGCCGCCGACGCCGTGGATGTGTCGTCGTCATATGTATCTGGTGATGGGTCGAGTGTCCATCACGAGGCGGGCACGAGTGGCGTTAACTCCCTTCTCATCTCTGAAGTACAGAACTACAGAAGCCTGCAACAGATATTTATTTATGCAAGGCAAACGGCCAACGGGTCCTGATCGGGACGGGATGAGAGAACCATTCGTAATTTTGTATGTATTTGTCGTGCTAATGATTTGACAAGCTAAAAAGTTAAACAAAAAAAAACTTGCTAAAGATTTAGCAAATCAAATACGAAAGTTTGTAAATTTTAGCCAGTAGCTAATCAAATACTAGCGAAAATCATAACTAGAAAAATTCATCCGTCAAAAAAATAGAAAATTTTTTAACATAGTAAATTTTGATAACCAATTAATTTGGCCATTCGTTTCCAAAACAACAATGTTCTCATATGCAGTGCAAAAGACACTAAAAATATCATATTATGTTTCTTGTTTATACAATTTTAAATTTAA
This sequence comes from Chrysopogon serrulatus, assembly GCA_015844335.1. NCBI lineage: Eukaryota > Viridiplantae > Streptophyta > Magnoliopsida > Poales > Poaceae > Chrysopogon > Chrysopogon serrulatus. The sequence goes on along the minus strand of JADLZL010006065.1, from coordinate 61,988 downwards.
ATTGTTCAGCTGGACTTATAAATTGGCTAATAAATTAAGTTGATGGTTAATTTGAAAAATACTGTCCAAATGACTGATGATTGATTGCGTGTGTGCAACCCTTTTTGCGCAACCTCACGTGTACCGATAATGTACGCTAGCCTCCTCCTCGAAAACAAACCGTTGCAATCCCACCATTGGGCCGAATCAGCCGTATCCAGGTATGGCTGCAGCCCAACAACCTACTCGTCGTCGCTGTCGTGCCCTCTCCGCTTCTCGGTCCAGTTTGGGCCTTGAGTTGGGTTGGGGTCTTAGGGGGCAGTAACGTTATAATAGGCCCCAAAGAGGCTCTCATGAGACCATTTATTTGGGCCCGCGTAGATGTGCAAATGGGCCGCACACCTAATTTATTTCCTTGTGGTCACAACTGCGCGGCGAGTGCGAATCCGAGGCGGGGGATAACGCCGCCGCCGTCGCCGCCGCCGTTCCTGCTCTCAGGGAATGGATGAATTCGTACAACCGGATCCATCTGGATCCAGCATTGGATCTCATCATTCATGTACCCAGATTTTGCAAGCCGAGTTTTTACTTTTTACCCCAATTGGTTTCGCCTGGGTTTCCCCATGTTTGGTTTGCTTTCCCATCTCCTCACAGACCGTTGGAAACCCCATGTTTCCCTTTTCGGATGGGAGCCCCTCTGACTTTCAGCACTTCTGTTCTGTCACTGCAGAAGAGCCTGATTGCAATCAGGCTCACCTGTTAGCTGCAGGGAGCCCAAAGTACCTGTTTTCCTTCCCTTTCTACAACCACAAACCTCCTCAAAGCAAATAAACACTGTCCCAAAATAAACCATCAGACAATTATAGTTTCTACCTTTCTATAGATAACAGCAAGACCTGAGAGCAAATTCAGAGTCTGTATTCTTTTCTTTTTACACATGATTTTTTTGGTCTTCATTCAGATTGGTAATAAATTGCTGCCTTGCTGGAATTCATGCCACAACACAGTAAAGCTTCTTCATTCCTCATGCCACTGCCATTTTCTTCACCAAGTTCATTCCTCCCTACACATATGGTATTATTGCAACCCACAAGAGGGGCATCCGCGAGGCGGCACCGCTGCCGCCTCGCAAACATAACATGACCAAGCTAAAGAATCACAAATGAATCTGAATAAATACTATCGCATTTTTTCCAGCTTGGGGCTGGGGGGCGAACTTCTCCCATGGGCAGTTCATCATTCATGGCCCCCCAAACTTGAAAACCAAAACTGAGAGAGAAAAAAGGGAACCCAAAAGGAGAATGAGAAAAAAAAAAGAACCCTTAGTAATCAACCTTCTTCCTTTCCTTTTGTTATCGCCCACCACATTTACATCGACTCCGGTCCAATCCCCGCTGTTCTTCCTCTTACTGCGAGGCTGCAACGACTATTGTGCAACCTCTCGACTGCCCTCTATTGTGAGCTGGGCATGCTATACTGCCACACCATGATCTGGGAGCAATCAGAGGGGATCCCCTTCAGCTTAGTTCGGTCTTCAAGTACCACTTCTTGCACAAACTTGATGGAGTCCTGCAGTCACATCAGTAACAACTTATCATGTTAGTTGGGAGTAGAAATTCAGGTGACCTGATAGAAGAGTAAACATTGGCAGGCAGTTGTAGGAATGCTAGGCAACCAACATGGGACTCGGTCTCCATCAACTAACTGTTGATAGCTTATTGCTTGCACATGACAAGCAGAATAGAAGTTGATTGCAATCAGTATCGGCTCATAGTTCAGAACGAAGCTTCAGACCATATATATGCCTGTATATACAGGTTTCTTGCACGAATTGGTTTGCTCGGGATTGCTTGTCATATTGGGAAAGTATCCTATTGCTTGATCATCTCACTTCAATCAGCAATCAGTATCATGGTTTAGTGGCACGTTCCACTTTCAGTATCATTAGTGGCTGTACCCATGGATTGGAAAAGTAGGTTGGCAAGTGATATAAACAAAATCAGAACCAGAAATTTTATAAAGGAGTGCATGAAAGTGATAGGGGTGCCATCTGTTCCCTGCCATGTTCCATTGAAGGGGGATTTGGCATTTGTTTAACGCTAGAGTTGTCACATCAATCCATGAATCTAAGTTGATAATTTGTGTAACAGGGACAGTCCAACAATATCAGGTAAGGTCCATGTAGAGAGGACAAGAATCTGTAGAAGACATTGGATATTTGGTAATAAATACTCCATTCTGTTAAAAGTAACTAATGCTGTACTACGATTATTCTAGACAAAAAAAATCGTGAATCAGATGATTATGATTGACTTAAGCCATTGACAAAGTCAGCAGCAAGTCTGTTCCAACCTTTTTTTTTTTCTTGAGATCGTGCTTAACACGTTTTGATCAAGAGAAGAAAGAGTTTACAGGACCTTGGAACATACGGCAATCACCACAAATGCTAGTCCACATCGCATACACTGTATATTAGAATCTGACAACTATGATTTTGAAATAACAGAAAGAAAACAATTCATCAAGTATGAAACCATTCCTTCAGATAACACTTCAAAATTACTAATGTCAATGGCTTAACGTTTCATATTTAGGCTAGGCATGCACTCCAAAGTTCCAAGGGTCCAAATGGATCATTTACTTTATGGTGTTTACAATTTTTCTAAAACGAACGATGTTTGCAATTTTCATATGATGACATGATCAGAAATGGACAGCCAAAAAATTGCTGATATCTCAGTATCAGTCCTTTCACTGAGCCAATCACATATCATAGCTTATTAGCTTGCTAAGCACTTCATATCATGACAAAACAAAGTTTAGTTCAACTAGACTTGGCTGGTTCCTAACATTCAGAAGGCAGGGGCAGACTAACCTGTGAAGTATCTGGTAATGATGTTGGCCGTCCCCACCGCTCAGGATCCCACAAAATAGAACTGTTGAATGCGAAACCTGAGACGTCAATTGTGTGGGCTCGTGTACCAGCAGCACCAGCAGGATTCAAGTCAGCTTCCGCATTATACGTCACTGAACGGATGGTCCCATCGTTGAAGTCCTTTGAGAACCAACCGACAACCTTTGAGGCACTGCATAGTGGACCTTCCACTACCACTTTCTTCTCACCTGCTGACATTGTTGCCACAGGCCATGTACCAAACGCCCTGCACATTTGAAACGTTAGAAAGAACATCTCAAGACGCCCACATCTGACATGAAATTCAACAAGAAATATGCAACATGCACTAAAACATGTGTGATGCAAGAGTGAGCTATGACTCTGATCTATGTATCTCATCTTGATTGGGTCTGAAGAATTATGGAATTTAAAAACATCGTGCCACCAAACCTTGACTAGAATGAGACTCCATGGCACTAAGCAGACATGAGCCAATTGAGTTTAATTTGAAGAAAAATAACAGAGGCATCTGATTTTTTTCAACTCAAAAGAAGATATTATGGAGGGGACAGCTCCATTGACACGCCTTCCACATGCTGCCTATACTTTTGACCACTCATCCAAATCACTTGATACAAGGAATGGACTGAGTTATTGCATGTAACTGCCTCCTGATATATGGAAATGGACTATACAGTACAGCTACAACTCACTTTCCTACACGGCTGCACATGCCGATGCTTAATTTGTTTCATTACCAATTCCATAGTTTGAATAGCCTTGATAAATCCAGATCAAACAAACTATGGGGTGATGCAATGGTTGACGAGCAATCCAAACTTTAGTAAGCACGCATGTTCCCAATATGCAGTCAAACACAACTAGGCATAGAAAAACTCGACTTAAACACACAACCTTAATTTAAACATTAAGGTAAACCGTAACCAAATTTCAGCTTCCTAGGCTTAAAAGAATCTAATGCTGAACCTCAAACAGACACAAGAGGCATTAACCATGGTCAAATCCCCATCATTTAGTAAACTTCAGGCTTGTTTACAAAGTGTCGGGTTTAGTTGTAAATATTTTTGTGCACTTGCAATATTTGCTTGTTTGTTTCTTTCTCACGTTAGCTATTGTAAGTTCTAGGACAGGCAGGCATGATAGGCCATATGCACGACAAGGCATAATGGATGCTCCTAGCTCTGTTGTATTATTACGCTGGAGCCCCACACAAAGCATCAGGGCCATCAGTGCAGATGTGCACGCATCACGAGGTCTGTAAAAACTACAAGGGATGCCCCCCCCCCAAAAAAAAAACAGAAGGCAAGCTAGAAAAACAAGTGCAGATGTTTTGGTGCCAAGATGCAGGTAAATCTTTTTTTTTTTTTTCTCTGATGCAGGTAAATCTTGCTTGAGGAAAAAAGGGCTGCTTTTATCCCATCATGTTCCCCTCAGCGAAAAAGATTGTTCTTCCAGGGAACATTGGCACTGTGCTGTCACATGGCATGAGTACTACTGTAATAGTGATCTACTAGTACCATTGTACTGAACCAAGGTGTGATTCCTTCTCTTTATGAACCCAAGCACTCATCATCAATGTTAGAATGCTACCATCGGAGAAGTGAATGGGAAAGGTAGTAAGTCAAATGTTTCAGGGATGTTTTCGAGTTGAGAGGCAAAAAGTTTCGGAATTGATGCTGAGTAAGATTGTGTTATGTATGTATTTTTTGAAATGTAGATTGCTTTATATCCATAAGCATCTAAGCTTTTATCTGCTAACATTATTTCAGATGGATAAGCAAAGGTTAAAGGAGTGGTCACATGTTAGGACCAAGTGCAGAGAGAGAAAGAGAGAGCTAAACCACATGCGGAAGATGATACTAATTTCATACTATGGTGGAAATATTTGATTTCATACTCTGATGGAAATTCATGATCATGCAAGTAAGAAACCCAATAATTAACATTGAATGTTGGTAAAATGAAAATGTGAAATCTCATCTTTGCAAGATTTTCAAAGTCCTCATGAGAAAAATATCCAAGGACAACTGGTGGTCTGCACAGAAATAAAGAATCATACCATCCTTTTGCAAAAAAAAAAAAAAAAAAGTTTCTTATGGGCTCCAGCAGATCTAAATCACAGGTATGCTGTGTGCTCCAGTATAGGAAAACTGCACCAAATATGTGGGCAACTTTCTGTGGTGTATATCAGATGGGCATTCATGGGGTTGGAAGAAGCAGTTAAATGGTGTGGACAGGACTAGGACCTTCTCCATTTTAGTTCAATCAGTTTCAGTGGCCATGGCATAACGGTTATTACTATATTCTCCCCAGCTGCTATCTTTTGTAGCAATTTTTCCCAGAATATCGGTTCCCCATTTTAGGATTAACAACTAACATTTCGGGAGTCAATTCAAGGATGCCATGTCTTACACTTACTTTCCATCTCGTTAGGTGCCACCGACACTGTTACAGGCCCATTTGTCAGTGACTAACGGCAGTGCCACCACTAGCACATAAAATAATTATGGCTTTGCTCATGAGACGTGCTTAAAATCTTAATTAAACTAATTGGAGTGGTTGGCATGAACACATTGGTCCGTTGGGGCGTGGAAAAGCGAAAGATTAAGTCTGAAAAAGAAGCATTGTTTTTTGGAGCGAAAGGGACTCAGAAAAGTGATAAGCTAGATCCAATAATTGACTCCTCACCGCATCAGAGAAATGGAGGGAGAATAGTTAAAGTTCTCTAAGCATCAACAGTGCCTCCTGTCTTTTTTTTCTCTGAGAGCATTAAGTAGTACAGGTTAGACACGCATTGTCCCACCCTTATTCCCCCACTAATGACAGCTTATGCTTTCAATTATTTATTTATGTACCAAACTATACGGCTACTAAAGCATTTATTTAGATGAGTAAATAAAATAAACTAGTGGTACTAAATAAGAAGCGGTGATTAGTTATGAGGAACCCTAGTCGTAGTCCTAGTCGGTGGGCAAAAAGATCCGAAATTTATGAGCTGGAACTGCAATTTTAGGCAATATTGTGATTCCGATTCAAGCAACATACATACATTCTGGAAGAACAGCATGTATGAGGGAAATGGAGATCAATCAGATGTGAGATTGAAGGAGGGGAACAGGCAAAGCTTACTCTTTGAGCTTGAAAATCAACAATCGGAAAAGCAACCAGGAAGGTTGCTTGCAAATTGGCACATTCTAGTAATTGCTAATAATTTGCATCAATCATTCATTCATTTGATTAATTAATTGAAAGCAAGCATGACATGAAATCGAAGGAAGAAGAGGGCGAGATTTGAAGAAGGTGAGAGGGGGTACTGACTCGATCTGGCGGATCTGGTCGAAGAACCCGACGTCGTAGACGCCGGCGGCGTCGGCGAAGTGGAGGACGCCGGCGAGCCTGTGCTTCTCGACGTGCGCGAGCGCGGCGTTCCGCTGCGCGTGCGCCTCGGCGTCGGCGGTGGTGAAGTTGTCCTCGGGCTTGAAGGCGAGGTGCCTGTACATGACGCCGGTGCCGCGGAGCACCTCGGCGGTGGCGGGCGCGTCGGCGGCGGGCTCGACGACGACCCAGACGACGGGCGGGCGGACGAGGCGGAGCGTGTGGGCGAGGCGGAGCAGCTCGCCCCGGCGGCGGCGGCGCTCCCCGGGGCCGGAGCGCGTGGTGGTGACCACGATAAGGAGGCGGCGCTGGGCGGCGGCGTCGCCCTCGTCGTCGTCGCCCACGTCCACCGTGGCGCCGCCTCCGCGGGTGGCGGAGAGAGCGTCGGATGGCGGCGGGAGGGCGGCGCGCGCGCTGACGTCGACGGCGACGCGGGAGGCGGCGAGGCGGTCCCCGGGGCGGTGCGGCGGGTGCGCGGTGGCGGCCTTCCAGGAGGAGGAGGAGGAGGGCGCGAAGCCCGTGAAGAAGCCCATGACGAAGCAGAGGGAGAAGTGGAGCAGCGCCTTCTTCCACAGGTGGGCGCCGCCGGCCCGGCGCTGCTTATTGGCCCGGTCCGGCGCCGCCGCCGCCACCGCCAGCGCGCCCGTGCCCATGGCCTGCTGCTGGTGGTGGTGCCGGATCGCGGCGCGCCGACAGGGTTCGGGATCGGGATTGGGCGACGGCGGATGGATGGATGTGGAGCAGAGCAGGGCCCGCGCGCGGCAGAACGAAGCTCACCTCAGCTCATACCGCGGGGGGAGAGGAGAGATGAGGAGAGGTGGGGGCGCAGCTAGCGCAGTTATTGATAAGGTGGGTTAAAGAAGGCTGGGTTCGCTACGAGGACGCCATCAATGCCAAGAACTCAAGATCATGGCCGTGCTGGTCGAGATCGGAGGAGGAGGAAGCTATAGCCGGGAATGCGCGTACGGCCGGTGGAATGGTGAGAGACGCGGGGCAATGAGGACGGGGAAGATGCTGCTGCAGCCGTAGGGCGAGGAGGGAGGAATGAATACGGCCGGTGGCCAAGTGAAGTGAAGGTGCAAGGTGGTGGTGGTGAACTGGCTGGCGACTTGGCCTGGGGTGAAAATGAAGAAGGGGACGGAGGAGGTGGTTGGTGAGGAGGACGGAGAGGGCCGAGGGCGGGAGGAGTGGAGTGCGGTGCGACTTGCCTTTCTCAACCAACGGCTGGCTGGTTGGCTGCTACAGGCCTACTACAGGTGAAACCAAAGGCGTGGTTTTTACTCCCGCGTCGTCACTCCATGGAGGAGAGTGAGAGTGAAATGGAGCTAGCTGGAAGAATTGGCTGATAGCGATGCTGCTCCAACATACATACGCTTGCTTGCTTGCCCCGTCTTTGGCGTCCAACGCACTCCGATCCTACATGAGATGTTTGTGGATGGAGGAGGGGTGGCTGCTGCAGTGTTTGTTTGGCTACATTCCATCCACCCCGCTGCTTGGTTGCATATATCAAAGGTAACGGAAAACAAACACTACTTTCGTTCATTACCGGCGGGAGACAAATTTGAACTACTTCCATCATTTACGTTTGCAAGGAACCAAACAAACAACAAACAACACGTAAGTGGACGGGATCGGAGTGTAGCCAAACAGGTCCGCGTGCCCGTCTCATGGGCTCCGAGCATGCCTTATATGAGATTTTCTTTGCTACGTTGATATATCGAAGAGGCTTTTGGGACGAATGTGGTTGCTGGCTTATCCTGACTGTATTCGGCAAGACTTATAAGCTGGTTGATCATTAGCTAAAATGAAATAGATTTTTTTAAAAAAAACACTATTATAATTGATAAGCTAAAGTGAACAAGGTTGTCGGTCAGGTCGAGCCAGCAATTGTAACGGAGTGGGCACCTCCGTTTTTACCAAGCATGATTAACGAAAGAAACATGTTTATATCTCCCTTTCTCTCTTCAAAAAAAAAAATGTGTAGGAAAGCAGCCTGCTGGAACTGACTGGTATGAGAATCAGAGAATGGGGCGAGATACCCCTGCTGCCCATGCTGCCCTACTTCTTTGGCTGGTCCCAGTTTTCAGGATTCCATTGCGGAGAAGCAAACACCCGTAAAACCAGAGCAACAGGCCAAAGCACCACTTCAGTTGCAGGAAGAGGACCAAGCAGGTAAAAATTAAAGCCCCATGCATGTATTGTGTATTCACATTCACACAGCCTCCAGTATCGTTTTTTGTTTTCAAGGACAGTTCAAGTACTACCTCGAGTTGTTTCCTTGCAGCTGCAGCTGATGATGATCATTGTCTTATTGCATGCGTAAATCTTTTAACATTATTATTTATTTCACAAGAGGCGTCAGACAGGCTATCAGTCGTCCAGAAGAATATATATTAGGTGGGATGCAGCTTTATTTAGCCCTCATCACTTGTATAATACACATGCATCTAATCTTGTTTAATGATCTCCCGCAGTAAGTCAGTAGTCAGTCCCTTGCACCTAAAGGTGGGTAGCTAGCGATATGAGGGGTGGATGTTGAGGAGGCCATTTCCGAGTTGGTTGGGATTGCAACTTGGAACCTACTAGGCTACTACTACTATTTGACGATGAAAAACATGTCCTACTGTCCCAGAAGGTTTTGGAAGAAAAAAAAATGCTATGGATTCCAGAATGAAAAGCGGCATAGAACGAAGCTTCTTCAGCTTTTCTTTCTATAAGATGGCTGATGGCGCATCTTTCTACTTGTTGCTTGTTTGTGAATTCCAGTGCAATCTGCAGCAGCAACCAATAAGCTCAGCTTGCAGGATATGATCACAACAAATTAAACCTACCCTACAAATACAAGCAGGTCTTGCCATTGCATGCCAAAACGAAATTAATTAATGGCATATAGGCTACAGAATTATTCCATTCACTACAGTTAACTAGCTTATTATTGTAGGTTATGATGTCACTGAATAAATGAGCTACATGCGAGTATTAATTATATTTTGTGGATATCTCAAAAAAAAATTTGTGAAGGAATGAAGCTATATGTCAATTGGGGGATTTTTCCTTCTTCTTGTATCACATTGATCCCTTTCTTCTGTTCATAGTCTTTCTTCCAGGCTCAGGGAGAAGAGACAGGAGAGAGGTCATCAGTTCCATTTCGCTATGATGACGACGAGGCAATGGGCCATGTGATAGATTGTGCACGCCCAACAACCAATGCAGCAAACTTCTCTTCTCCCCGTCGATCCTTTTTTTTTTTTTTGTTGTTGCATTGTTTGTGCGCATGCATGTTATTAGTCCAGCTAAGCTGTCTATGGTCAGCATTTATATGTGTACTCCGATCCTACTTGAAGTACTATAATCTAATTAATCTGGCTTTCAAACAACTAAGCAAGTAGTTGGGGAACATTAATTTGTTCTCCACCTACACGCATGTTTCTTTTCGTTTGCTAGCTCGTTGGAATGTTGGATTAGTCACGTATAATCCACTTGCAAATGCTAAAAAGAATTCACGTTCCTCTCAAAATTAATTTATACTCGCGCTTTCAAACTGTAAAATATTTTAGTTTTATCCAAAGTCAAACGTTTAACACCCTGCTCACTCAAGTTTATAGAAACATATTATCATCTATAATAGCAAATAATGCAATACTGAAATATATCTCATTATTAGTGGTGTATCGAGCGGTCCTTAAAGTGTATTGAGTTCTCAACTAGATCTCGACACTTTAAAATTGCATATTATAGTCTTTAAAACTAAGTTTACCATGTCATCCCGGTCCAAACCCCACCCCTTTTGTTTGGAGTGCTCATGTCGGTTCCTAGATCATTTTGGTAGGAATTTGGGTGTCGGTTCCCGCCAGTTTGGATGTCATTATATTTGAGGAACTCCTCTCCTTTTTATTTCTCCCTCTCGCATTCTCTTGTCTCTCTGTCTGGTCCCTCCACCGATTTGCTCGATTCCTAGCCGTGGTTTTAAGCTCATCCAATTTGTCAATGAGGTAGCGGGAGGCCTAATATTTCACTCATATTATTGTATTGTGACTATGAATGGAGAAAGGTGGTGGATCTCACATCCCAAATCAATGACAATTTGAACAAGATCTTGTTCACTTGTCTGGATCAAAAGGTAGGCATGTGGATCTCTTGTAAAGGTTCTACAAATTTTGGTCTTTTTGATTGATTAACTTTATAGTTTTGAAAAACAACAAGACTAGATCTGACTTCTATATTTGGAAGAGAGACTATGTGGCCCTCTTGAGGAACAAACATGTCATTAGGGTTCATAATCTGGAGACATGACAAGAGAGAAGGCAGGATGACATGCGAGTTGATGTTACTCGGGATGTTGGTTGGGCTGTTGCTATTGCTACTCATGAAGTGGCAGTGGGGAGACAAGTGCAGGGCAATGAAGAGAAAGGGCTATGCCAATTCCAAACAAGATTTGTTTGTTGCGTAATACTTTTGTGGTTGCTTGTATTTATGGTCTTTATGTAATGGTATGTATTTTGCTTGCTTTAATTAATCATGAAATGAATGGAATGTGAACTGTATTTTGGTAAGAGTGGTATGCATTTTGGTTGTTATAGTCATGAAGTGAATGCATATAAACATGTAGTGCACAAAACAAGTGAAACTTTAAAAAGGAAATTCATTTCAATCAGATGACGGATAAACAAGATATGAGCATAAGCAGCTAGGCATTACATCTAGTTGAATCATCGTATGAACCAAAAACATCCACATATAGTTTTGGTGCTATCTCCATGTACTTCCATCACAAACCTAGTTTACACCATTTTCCAACCTCGATTAGTTTGTTGGTACCTAAGAAATACTTTGACTATGAAATAATATAAACATGCATTGATGTAAATTACATTACAATTTTTGACCTATCATTCACAAAAGTAGTTATTTACTTCTATCCCTAGCGAAGGGGACCTCATTGTTGTGCGTGTATTAGTTCTCAAAAGTGGACTTCCTAACCACTCTTACTAGCATACTAGTATGAAACATTTCTCTTTTTTTTAGATTGGTGATGCTACCACAAATAACAAAATCACACTACTCATGGCCTATGCTAGTGTCATTGATGGTTTTTACAAACACCCAACCCCAATGAATGCCTCTAATTATAGTAGATTTTGTGAATGATGAAGTCAACATCTGGCCAATTAATTAAGCTATGCATTGTTGTTAGCCTATTTGTAACAATAAGTTTTCTAATAATACACAAAATAATAATATTCTACCAAGGAATTTAGATATATAGAAAATAAGATAGTGACGATAGAAAAACTAACAATATAGATGTAGAGAAAGAGACGCGCTAATAACTTGATCGCAAGTATTTCTAAGGTGGCTTTATTTGGTGTTCCTTTTTTCAAACAATTCCTCTTGGAAACAAAAGAACTACCAAACCGAAACTTTGCAGAGATACATAATTAAATGAGAGAATCCCTATGGAACATTTTATGGATGTTGGTTGAACAAGAAGTAATTTTCTTTGGGTTCTCTTCCAGGAACTAGAAGCAAGAACAACCATGTTTAGGAGAATCAAAATTTGTTTCTCTCTATAAACTTTTTGCCTCTAGAAAAAACTGAACTCCTACCACCAAAGAAGAGATTTACTATGACAATGATTCTAATGATATTTATTTGATAATATAAATATTTGTAATGTTTTATTTAATAAACTTATCTAACAAGTTAAGATTGTTTGACTTAGGACAAAATTAGAATTATACACTTTGCGGCGTGTTGATAGCTACACTATCTAATTTCGAAAGAAACAGTACATACATGCAAATATCTTTGTGGGGGTGTCGCAAGCTAGGATGGATCCAACATCGGGGCAGCCGGAGCTAGGATGAGTTCTTCTAACAATAAGTTTTCTAATTAATAAGAAGAATGAGTTTCTTCTAACATATGTTTCTATAGATCCATCACTGGTCGCAAGTAGCCCCGGCAAGAGCACGCATACATGCTAGTATATGGCTAGAATTAAGCATCATGAAAATCAGAAAATGCAACGACGAGCGTCGTCGGTGGAGCTTCGATTCCTTAGACCTCCGTGCACGTTTCGGCACGCCAGCCGGAGGCGATGATGGAGACGGGCGGGAGGGCCGGTTGGCTTCCGTCGCTCTCTCAGATCGTCACACACGGGTCTGTCAGTCTCAGTCCAGCTACAGCCTATACATGGAGCTCAGGTTTTCGAGCCAAACTAGTCAGGATCGCTGTCGTCGTGGGGCTCACCGCCGGCGACTCACCGTCGTTCAAGCACGGAAGGTTCCACAGCCAATTTGTCGTTGGGTCGTCTCTCACCGGGCGGGACAAGCGCCCTCTGCTACACTAGACGACGTTAATAATGCGTCCGTCCACACGGTGTGTAGTGTACTGCTTGTTACATGAACATGTATACGTACAAAGCATTGCATTGGCCGTATGCTTGCATGTATGAGCTGTTAATTGTCTCGCCTTAACAATTGTCCTGTACTCCGGTTGTGTTTTCCACTTTTCCTCTCCGATGAATGAATTTCTTCTTCTTTAGTCATCGTCGGCAGCTGGCCCGTCTAGTCGGTTGGCTCTCTTGAATTGCATTGTAGGCGTACATATCCGCATGCATGTGCCGGGTTTTTTTTCCTTGAATTACATAGCATAAATTCAGTAAACCCTACCTTTATAAGCACCGAAAGAAAACTGCATCAGCAGATTTTGAGATTGATAAAGTCACCACGGGGAGGCGTCTCGCTGTAAATGAGAACATCGTCTATCACTAAAAACCCAATACCGTTAAATCGTGGAATAAATCTATGGACAGATATGTAATAATCAACTAAAATGGGTTCAATTCGGTTATAATGTGGCCTAGAAGGCACGCGAGGCCCATAGCCCGCTCTTTGGTTTAGTCTAGGCCCATCCTACTCCAAATCATGTCCATGCCGGTACGACATGGTCCAATCGTTGGCTATGGTCACCCATTAACTGTACCAACCCTGTATATAAACCAATGATCTTCACCTTTGAAACCCTAGCACTAATTCATTTTTTCCTAGAGTCGCTACCTCCATTGATATGTCCCTTTCCTAGCTTCCCAGAGCAAGGATGCAGGCATGCAGCTTGGCTAGGGCATGACGACACCATGGTGGCGCACAAAAAGCATGGCCTCGACACACCAATGCACACGGTGGACTTAGTGGATCCCATGAATAGACATGACACCTCATAATTAATAGAAGGGTCGTCGTGCCAAGCCCCGTGCCACCTATCGGACTATTTATAGATGTGTGTGATGATATGCCATTAATCCATCGGAGTTTATCGACTGAGATAATGAAGATATTAATCATGGTTGACGGCTAACTCTGCCATTGAGGAGGGTGTGGACACAACCTGTCTTGTCCACACCCAAATGCAGTATTTAATTACGAATTCTTCACCCTTCCTACTCTAATCCAGAACCCAATTTTCCAAATCCAGTGGATAACAAGTAAGTTATAGTTGATAAAATCCACTTGAGTAGCACAATAAGGAAAGCACATCAAAGCAATGCTTGCAATTACTCTCATAGAAAGTGGTGACGACACCATTAGTCCCTCGACATGAGCTTGAGGATATGGCCATGGCCTTGGGTTGGCGTCGAGGCTTGAGGAGGTCATTGTTTTGCACTATATGATTGTTGGCCTAGATGGTTTCCAACACATGACTGAAGTTGGTCGCTGTAGTTGTCACCTCATCCTACCAAAATAGTGGAATTCTTCTAGTGGCTTTTAGTTGTTACTAAAACACTACCATTAGACTTAATACATGGAAATCCTTGCTAGAATGCATTTAGTAGGGAAAGTTTATACTAAATTTTGAATACTAAAACACTAGAAGTAGAAAAATCTAGTTGTGCAATGGCCAACAACACTGCCACTTTGCTAATTAATAGTCCGGCTAATTGTTACCAGTTGTGGGATGAAGTTTTGGTCAATTAACTATCAATTAGCTAGATTTTCCTAGCAAATGATTAGTCATTAATTGGGTGCCGAACTACAATTATAGTTGAACTTGTAGCAGCTCACTATTATTAGTTGACTGGATCCAAGCAAAGAGAAGCCAAAATATTACTGTCCTTATTCTCACACCGGACACGTCGTACATCCAATGATAATGAACATATAGCCATTTTTATATGTACAAGTAATAGCTAGTGAACATCTAACAATTTTTTGGTACATTCAATGGAAAAATATTAATAAGCAGTTTTCAGGAAACACATATATATTAGCTAGGATACTAGACGTCTGTCTAGACGTGCTCATGAGTCAAAGAGAAGCGTGCATGCCATGGAATAGAGGCGCGCGCCGTGGTCAATGGCCATGAAGAAGTCTTTGTTTGGTCAAGAATGGATGACACATATTGTTTAGATAATAAACCTATCCCCATGTGGGTTGGAGTAGAACTGGATGGATATAGGGAGAAATTTGTTCATTCATTTCACTCCCCAATAACAACACCCCCCCCCCCCCCCCAAAAAAAAAAAATTTGCATCTAAATTACTTGCACTTGTCATATGCAAGACCATATATAAAGTAATCCCACAAATTGCATCTAAATTACCCATCTGACCTATTGTAACAACCGACACTGCAGACATTATTTGTGGTCCGATAGCCTTTCAATATTGAACACACACAAAGGTGCAAACACAAAAAAGAAAAAGCACAATGAATATATGGATGGAAAGCCATGTAGAGTAACTGCTTTTATCACAACCAGAGGCCTATTTGGTTTAGGTGTGAGCCGTGAAAAAGCTTTTAGTAAGCTGTGAGTCAAAGAATTGAAACAATTATGAAACATACCCCCCTCTGTCTCTCTTGAAGAGAGAAACATCAGTAAAACGAGAGACGTTTAAGCAGAAAGTTTTAAAAGCCAAAAGTAGGTCTATGGTGTTGCAAAAATTGTACTATATATATGGGAAAGCAGCTCTGAAGAAGCAACATGTTTAGTTGACATTCTATTTTTTTTTTTTTAGTAGTAAAACACTTTCTAGAAGTTAAACCAAAAACAATATATAGATTATAGAACTTTTATATGGGTACTGTAGTAAGTGCTAGAAATTGAACAAATACTGGGAGGGTCATGCAAAGACAAGTGACTACAAATCGATAGTAACTGGCCGGATTTGTCATGAAGTTTTAATACGTATGTCTCTTATGACTGTAGCTCGTGCAGAGTACAGTTTGATGGATTAACACATTTCAATCATGCAATAATTAAGCAGGAAAGGTTGTGCGTATGGAAAATGCCGAAATTTCCTTCATTTGCCTAAAAATCGAGCACAGTGCGTGTGCTCAGAAGCAACCCAACAGGCCAACAACCAACAGTTTTTTTAAAAGGAACAAACTGTATTAAACTTAAGAACAGACTACACTTAGTAGAATGATGTTCTCCAACTTTACAGAAGATAGACTACCTAGAACAGGGCAGGAGCCTCTGTGAAACTGATATGAGCACACAAACTGATAAGAAGAGGTTCTAGCTTGACATGCCAGAGAGTGTGCAGTTAAATTTTGTGATCTGTGGATCTTGAAGATTCTGTGATTGAAATCTCTGGTGGCCATGGAGGCGAAAGTTGAAAGGGTTTTTTTTTTTTTTTTTTTTTTTTTTTTTTTTTTTTGACAGCGAAGTTGACAGGAGAGGTTTGGGCCTCCAGTCTTGCTGCTCTGCAAAGTGATGATGTGCTAGAGATTTGACAAAGGACTTCAATGTCAGTCAAGAAAATCGTGTCTGCTAGTTGAGCTGCTTCAGCAGCAAGAGATATAGCCGCTGTTTCTGCATGAAGGACCGAGAAAGAAAGATGTAGGGAGTTTAGCTTAATTACCAACAACCAACATTGAGGGGCACGTGAAATGCATACATATAGTAGTACTAGTACAGTATCAGATATAGTATATATGGATCATAGGTACCCCGTTGTCTTAAAAGGCGCGGTTCATCACTTAGACCTCAGGCAAGATGTTTGTTTAACTAGTAGTATTAGTATAATCTTTAGGGCTAAGCAACAGGCAGCCAGAAGAGGCTGTTAAAAGCCGAGCCAAAGTTGTGGATAAAACAAAGATGGCTGGGCGCCCAAGACCAAACTAAACTCTAGGATTAGGAAGGGCCACACGTCACACGTGTCAAGACGGAAACGGCGGTGAAGTAGCAGCAGAGTAGTACAGTAGCTTGGAGCGGCCCAAGAAAGGTGCAGGGAAAGCTTTGAGCGCAACAGACAAGCTAGCACTATATTAGCAAAGCAGCAGCAAGCAACTTCTTCATTATGTGTTTCCTGGTGATCTGGGTAACGGTTTGGTCCTGCTTGCTTGCCTGCCTGCAGTTTATTATTGCAGAAACACGGTGCAAATGAAACTGGCAGAAACAGGTAACCCACTACCGTTCATGCAGATGTTTTTATTAGTACAATAGTTGACAGGCTTAACGAGTAGCCATATATGCATATGGTTAACCACAAAAGAAGCTAATGATAATGATCGGTTAGGGTTGTTGTAGTTGTGATTTATCGTGCATGGAGCTGGAGTCAAGGCTGGGTTGTCCAAGGGAATGCCAAACTGTCCAAAACATGTGGTGTGGCATACAGTATGATCTCTGAACAATACCTGCCTACCCAAACCCAACCAAAGTTGTAGGCACGAGACATACAGTTCCTGCATAATTATAAACTATGCCTGACCTGACCAGGAAGGCAAATGGCACATGCAGCAGGAGACCAAACTGGTGCATCCAGCCAAATGCCGTGGAGCCTGAAGCTGGAGGTCATGGTCTGGACTCCCAGGTCCCAGCCAAGAAAGCTGCTGCAGCTAGCAATGGCTGCCGGTGCCGGGGAAAGAGGTAGTAGAAGAACTGCACAGCACAGCACAGGTAGATCCTCTCAGATCCGGAAATGGCTGACTCGGATGCCTGGTGCAATCAATTACTGGCAGTGGCAGCACCATTTACTAGTCATGGGTGCCCGGGGTTGGCATGGAATCTGATGTTATGTGTACGTAGCCCTTGTTTAGATCGTGAAAAAAATTTAACTTTGCAACTGTAGCATGTTTCATTTATATATGGCAAATATTGTCTAATTGTGGACCAATTAGATTCAAAAAGATTTGTCTTATGATGTACAACTAAACTGTGTAATTAGTTACCACTGCTCCCAAATTATAGTTCGTTTAACTTTTTTGACCTTAAGTTTGACCACTCGTTTCATTCAAAAAATTGTGTCAAATATCATATATTTTGTTGTAGCTTGCTTTACTAATGAAAGGTCTTCAAGAATGGCTTAAATGTTACTATGTTTGCATAAATTTTTTTTTGAATAAGACGAGCGGTTAAACTTTGGGTCAAAAAAGTCAAACGAACTATAATTTAGAATGGAGGGAGTATTTTTTATTTATATTATTTTTTTTACTTACATTTATGCTCTATGCATGCGGGGTTAAAACTTGATGTGATAGAGAAAGTGAAAAAATTCTGGAATCTAGAAAAGCATTCTCTACTTTCTTTGAGTTTGAGCTTTCGGTGGCAGATACACAGTACATCAAAAATCGCTTGCACTTGCAGCAAACGGTTTGTCTCTGAAAAGTTGGGCTTCTCAAACTGAAAGTCATTGAGATTCAGGTGCACCGTTCCTGTCACCGTGTTCTAGTTGCAGAATTTAAGGGCTCGTTCCTGTCACTGACTCACTGTTGGGTTGAAAAACCTAAGCATGTCTTTCTCTTCTCTCGCGGTCAATTTTATGATTACTGTTCATGAATGTTTGCTTTTCTGACATCGATGATGGAATGAAATGAAACTATCCTGGCTAGCATGTTTTTGTCCGATGCTAATTCAAATCATATTTGAGTTCATCTGGGAATTCATCATTAAGGCCCGCCCACGACAGCTAAAATGTCGCCAAAAACTATATACACACACTGTACTGCTAGCGATATGTTATCTAGATTTCTGGCGCAAGTGATTACAGATTTACAGTTCGTTTACTGATTTTTCTGTGCTTCTGTTTGCGGGGAGGACTAGTCCCTAGATTTATTTATTTATTTTGCGAATTTTGTGAACCATTCAGCCTTTGGGCCAAGCCCATGGACCCATTGTCTTCACATCTTGACCAACAGCAGCCCAAGAACTTGTTGGGCCAGAATCACTGTTTGTAGTCCTAAATTATTCAACAACACAAACTTGTAGGGAAAAAGTCCACTTTAGGTCCCTCAACTTTCACGAAAGTCTACATGTCATTCCTGAACTCCAAAACCGGATAAAACATGACTCTCAACTTTTAAAACCGTTCATATTACATCCCTCGGTGGTTTTTCGGACAGTGGTTAGTGGTTTTGTATTTTTATTTTTTTATTTATTTATTTTGGCTGAATTTTTTGAAAAAATCATAGTAAATCATAGAAAAATCATAAAATGGAAAATCTAATTTTTTTTGGACTCCATATAAGTAGATCTACATAATGAACACATAATATGATATACTTTGGTATAAAGTTTTTACTATAGTTTTAGATATGTGTATTTCTATAATTCAAATAAATTATGCAGTAAAATCTTTGTACTAAAGTATACTATATTATATGTTCGCCATGTAGATCTACTTATGTGGAGTCCAACAAAATTAGATTTTATATTTTATGATTTTTCTATGATTTGTTATGATTTTTTAAAAATTCAGCCAAAATAAATAAAAAAAAAAAAACCACCGATGCTGTAGTAAAAAACCACCTTTACTGTAGCAAAATCACTATTGAAAACCACCGAAGGATGTAATATGAATGGTTTTAGAAGTTGAGGATGTGTTTTAGCTGGTTTTTAAGTTTAGAGATGACATGCGCAGATTTTCGTGAAAATTGAGGGACCTAAAATAGACTTTTTTTCAACTTGTAGTGACCTGGCCTGCGCTAACGTTCTCCACCCTTTTCCCTTTTTCTTGTTCATCTTTTTGATATTTTCTTTGTTGAAACAAGTCTTTATAATCTCGGCTCTTATCGAAAGTGAAAATATGAGCTGCTGCTCCCTCCCTTTTTCTTGACATATATATAGTGTAGTATAGTAGGCTAATAGCTGCATACATTTCCGGCCTACATGTATATATGTATGTAGTACAGCTAGTGAGCACCATGAATGGATGAAGGAATCAAGCATGCAGCACGTCAGCTCTGCTAGTGCTCTGAATTATTACTGACGCCCGCAAACAAAGAAGCAAGCTACGCAATCCAATCCAGAATCAACAGATGTCATGCCATGCAATGCAAGCACCGTATGAACAAGAAGCTAGCAGCAGCAGCAGCAGCACTGAAGAAGAAGAGATGATTCCAATTCAATCCAATCAAATCCAGCGCGAGGAGGAGTCAATTGCCTAATAATTCCTGTGCATGAACAGATCGAACAGATCAAATGCAACTCTATCTCATCAAGTGATGACTAGCTAGCTCTCTCTCTCTCCGTCCCTGTGTATGTGGTGGATGGATACGCCTACGCAAGCACTACAGTATCCTTTTTCCAGAGATTTCAGAGAAGGTATATATCGATCCGTGCAGAATTCCCATGAATTCCATCATCAGTTTCCGCGTCTGCGCCGGATCTTGCATTCATCGTGGAGTTCGGTACGCTGCCATTATTCTGCAGTTGGCTTGCTCCAGTGAAAAGGCAGCCATCCAGCAGTCCAGAGAACACATGCATTCATGCATGCATGTACAATACACAACACAGTAGCAGGAGATGGATCATGGATGTAGAAGGAAAAGATCAGTGTGTAGCTAGTGGCATTGTGCACTGCATGTATCAACGGCATATATAGATAGCAGATGAACTGGCGCAGGCCACAATGCCTACTTCTTCTACTTGCACGTTTGCACCTACCACACAACACACAGAGCAGCAGCAGCAGCCTTCTCCTTGTGTGTTTGCTGACATACACATGCTGAGCTGCATGACGTACATGTAGCTCAGTTCACACATGAGAACAAGCATTGAAACTAGCTAGCTAGCTCAAGTGTACTTTACTGTGGAGCAAGCAGGCAAGTCTTCAGTGTTGTGCTGTACTGGCCTGATCACCATACCTAACTGTCGTCGATCGTAGCTAGTAGGAGCTAAGTGCTCCAGGTTGGGATCAACTCGGGCTTCACAAAGTGCGCTCCAGCCTCCCTAGCTCGTTCGTAAATCTGTGGCATCTGAATTTCTGAAAGCGCGTTGCACACATGCACTGTGGTATGTCTGAATTTTGGATCGAGAGTACGCCATTGCAGCATGTACAGCCCACAGACCTGAAACTTCTTGTAGGCATATGTACAACCCATAGACTTGAAACACAATCAACTATTTGTTTAATGCTTATATAACCCAATAATCAATCGTGAATATCATTTCGGTATTATCATTGCATTGTTATTTGATATAAAACAGTTCAACCCTGACATATCACAAAATTCAGTGCAGTTCAGTTCAAAAAAATGTGCCATACAGGACAATCGGTACTCAAAGCTTTAGAAGAAATTATATATTACGTATACACATTGCCTTTCTACGTCGTAATTCTCCTTGGAGGTGTTGCATTCCATGCCATGGCGTGCGCGGGGCTACCTTCCTCCTCGATGCTGCACATGGTCATTGTTGTCGTTTGTGCTCCCATAGTGTCGTCCAGTTGGCGGTGGATCTCTTTGGCTGTGTGCCTGTGTGCGCTTCATGTCCTTCAACGCCTGTGTTAGTCCTATAGTGTGGTCAATTCTTCGGCAGTGCTTGACGCTTACTTTGTTGTTCCTTTGGCGGACACTTTACCGTTGGTGTGTTTCTCCTTTCGGTGGATACTTTACTGCTGGTGTTCTTCGTTATCGTTGATGCTTTGAGCGGATACTTTGTTGCTGCAGCTTGCTGGTCGCCTGACATGGTGGTCGCTGAATACTTTGCCCCTATTATTACGTGTCTCTTTCGATAGATACTTGGCCGTCATTGGCAGATCCAGGGGGCGCTGGGGGGCTGCAGCCCCCCTGAGCCTCAATTTTCCATTGGATCACTGTAGCAATAGCCCTAAATTAGCATAAAATCTTCATTATCAATCAACATCTTCATGGATTAGCCCCCTTTGATGTCATCCTGGATTCACCACTGTTGGCCGCCATGGTCTTTCTCTTCTCTTGGCGGATACTTTGCCGCCGTTCTCTCGTATCGGCTACCTTTGGCGGATGCTTTTCCGCACGAGGGCGCGTAGTCCTTTCCCTAGTAGATACTTTGCTGCCTCTACTATTGGAATCTTGTCTCGTCTCTTTTTCATAGTTTCACCGCTCTGTAGGCTACCAAGGTGGTGTTGTCTTTTTGCCATGGGCTCGGTTTGTTAGGGTCTCGACTCTCGAGGCTAGCTAGGTCCCCATCTATTTTTTTTTTTTGCTGATCGTTTGTGTCTTATTTGGGACTCCGCTGGTATTCCTTTGATTACTTGCAAGTTTCTATGTAATCTTTAAAACTCTACTTCTCTGCTTAATGAAAAACGTAACGTGCCACATGGTACGATCGCAAAAAAAACATTTAGGTGTGTGTGCGTTCTACTGTATGTGCATTGGTGATATATCAGTCGGAGGTCATTAACAGAGGGGTATGCGCGGGTGTAGATAGGTTTACCCAGAAGGCCGTAGCACACTTTAGTTAGGGTACTATAATTTATTAAAAAACAGTTTTAGTGAACTGAGCGCATGAAAGTTTCCTTTCAGCCTTTATTAGTTTCCATATGCCCATTTTTTCTAGATTTATTTTAAAATTTAGTGACACTATTTTTCGGTCATATGGACATGATTGTTGACAACAAGGTATCTGTGATGATTTCATTAATCTTAAGATTAATTTGCTGATGTTCCTGCATGAGTTCACAGAAATAAGTATATGTGCATGTATATGTGTCTATGCTGTAAATGTTACCAGAAAAAAAAATGGAAACATTTCTCTAGCGGTTTCAGTTCCATGGAAAACCATTTGCGCGACTGGAAACAGGAACTTCCTTGACGTGAAAGATGCTGCTTATTTGGCATTTCGGCACCATTTTAACTAGTAGTCAATCTCTTCCCGGTAGATGATTTGATTTTGACCGCAATAGTAAGTAAAAGGAGGTCTTGGCAGCAGTGGTAGTTTGGTTAATTCAGGTGGAACGAACCTTTCTAAAATTTTCAGGTGCCAAACTATGATTAGTCCAAAAGCGTACATTATTTTTTATTATTGAAGTACTGCTACGTAGCTGGTGCCGGCCGTGTAAGGTCCACACGTATACAATTGTACAAACTTCAGAAACTGCAGAGATCGAGTCCATTGCAAGGATAAACACGTTGGCTTGTAAATCGAGAATTCATGATCGTACGGGTGCCTGCAACGGAACTAACTATACACCTATCATTGCGTGCCAAAAATATTGCGTGCGTGTTAGCGTTGCCAAACATCATAACGAAAAAAACGTCGAGAGAGAACCATTTGTCAGAGGAAAGTGCATGGTCGCCTGGGAAACCTGCACCCGGCCAAAAGGAACTCGAACTCGGAGGCCTGCCGGAACCGCGTTCCAAACGAAGTGGCTTTGGCTGCGGCAAACAGACGCGCAGGCCTGTCACTAAAATCTTCTCCGGAGGCGCTTCTTATGGCTCGCCCTGAGACGGAGGCACTGGACGGCGGGCCGCCGGCGACGCCACGGTCTTGACATCGTCGATTCCCACCACTTCCTCTACGATCAAGAACCGAAGTCCATAGACCAGATCAAGAACCGGAGTCCATAGACCACATCGTCGTCGTCTGCTGCTCCTTACTACTTTTTTCGCGACCGGGTTGAATGCCCGTTTTTCATTAAGAGAGAAGCAAATACGGTACAGTTCCAGATCGCGAGGGCGAGTCAAAGGCTGGCCTTAAAACGCCGAAGAGAAATTCCTAGACTACTGGATCCGAGTTTTAGCTATTACATAGCACCCTGATTTCGCGACAATAGTAGCTCGAGAGCCGACAGTGGCGCGAACCCTGCGGCCGCCCAGTCGGACGCCTCTCTGGTCACCGCGGAGATTACGTCGGACGGTGTCGACGTTGCCCGCTCGAACACTCTGGAGTTTCTTTCTTTCCACAAACACCACGAGATGAGAAGCAGCATGGAGTCGAAGATCGGTCGTGATGCCGTGTCAATGCGCCCCCGCTGCGTGATCCACCATGAACCGAGGTCCACAACGTCCGTCGGCATCAGCGTCTGAAGCTGGAGGGGTGCAAGCAGTCCCAACCAAACCTGTCTGGCGAAAGCACAGCCGAGCAGGAGATGGTGACGGTTTCAGGAGCTTGGCTGCACAGCGCGCAATTATCATCATCCTGGAGGCCGTGATGCCTCCGGCCTTCCGCCGTCCAGAGCCTGCAGTGTAAGGCGAGCCAAAAAAAACATCTTGACTTTGGGCGGTGCTTTTGTTCGCCAGAGCTCCTTGGCACCCAGGAGCCTGGCGGAGCCGACGAAGAAAGCTCTGTAGGTGGATGACGCGGAGTATACTCCCGACGAGGACCATCGCCAAACGAACCAGTCAGCGATGTCCGGTGACAGATGGACGGAGCGTAGGATCTCCCAGACTTGAAGGTATTCACAGATTACCTGTGTCATGAGTGCTCCAGTGATGTCGGTGACCCAACGATCACCAAGCAGGGCATCGCGCAGAGTTCTTTTCTTTCCCGCGGTCGATGTTGCAGCATAGAGTGCCGGCGCGACATTCCGAAGCACCCCGACCGTGGACCACCTGTCAACCCACAGCAAGGTGGACGCGCCATTCCCAACATGAACGGACAGGCTAGCCGCGAGCATTGCGGTGACGCATTTCTCACTGCGCGACGGCAGGGAGGTCCAGCAACGTTGGGGGTCAGAGCGGCGTAGCCATTCCCAACGTAGCCGGAGCGCATAGCCGAAGAATCGGAGGTCGATGATCCCAAGCCCTCCAAGCTCTGTCGGTCGGCAAACAGCAGGCCAAGCGACGCGACACTTGCCGCCGTTGCACGATTCCATTCCCGCCCAGATGAATGCTCTCCGTCGCTTGTCGATCTGCCCAATTGCCCAGACAGATAGGGAACATGCAATGCTTGTGTGGACGGGGATGGCGGAGAGGGTGCTCTTCGTGAGGGTAACACGCCCAGCAGTCGTGAGCAGTCCAGCTTTCTAGGTTGGGATCCTGGCAGCGACAGCATCAACGATCGGCTGCTCCTCCACCCGTCGTAATTTGCGCAAGGACAAGGGAATCCCCAGGTATTTGGACGGGAAGGTGGCGGCGGTGAAGGGGGAGACGGCCCGGGCCGCCTGGATATCATCCGGGCCGGCCTGCACTCGGCCAACCACATCTCCCGATCGAACAAGCACACAATCCTAGACTGGTGGACATCTTGGAGATCGCTCTAGACCGGGGACAGCAAGTGGGCCTGCAAATTTCATCTTCGTCTTAATCGTTACGCGTGGAGCTGTGAAAAGAAAGGAACGCTAGGTGTTTTATGGGCGCCTCCACATAGCTGCAACACCTGCTCTCCGTGATCAAAATGTGGCTGATCTATGGGTCAAGGTTGGCGCAAAAAAACTTAGGTTATCTTATGTCCGCTATAGTAGCCTAAGCTTTTTTTGTTCGCTAGGGAGGGCTCAAGCTTATTTTCCAACTTTGTGAAGCTTGGCTTTTTGCGCCTCCGTAGCGTCTGTACTACATACCTCTTCCTTAATATAAAGACGTGCAAATCTTTTCCATGTTCGAGAGAAAAAAACTGGTTCTTATTTTTTAACTAGTCCAAAGAAATATCACCCACTGTACTGGTCCAGAGAAACATCTAAAGTTCATGTATAATTTAGTTATAGATTTATTAGGTTTATGCTTAGATTTATGCTAAAAATTTTACTACAAATCAAACATTCAATGATTAGCCTACCATAAAAATTTCGTCACAATTGGACTATAGAAACTACGGCTATGAATTGTTCTAATTAATTACAAAAAATATAGATATAAAGTTATAGAAAAAAAACTTTGTGCTAAAACATACTATATTATATATTCACTTTGTGTAGATCTACTCATGTGAAGTCTAACAAAATTAGATTTTTTATTTTATGATTTTTTATGATTTATTATGATTTTCAAAATTTAGTAGAAATAAATAAAAAAGAAAAAAGATAAAAAAAACCACGCTATTGTAGCAAAACCACCATTCAAAACCGCTTCAGGGGATAATTTGATCAGTCTGAAAAGTTCACGGGGTAGAAAAATCGGTTTTATAGTTGAGGGAGTTAAGAGTTGAGGAGGTGATGTAGACTTTTTTTTTTCTATCTAAATTCGAGTTAAAGAGGGCTAAAATTCAGGTGAAATAGTATCCCGGCTACAAAAAGTAGAGCTAGTGAGGAAGGAACATTGGTGTAGGGGCAACAGATGAATGGAATAGGGAAGCCTATTTTTTAGTGACATCAGCCATCTTGCAAAATGATTTCATTCTAGTGGCCACACAATCTCGTGTGGTATTGGTATATTATCTGTTTGATTTGCTTGTTTCAAATACACTTTAATTCATACGGTTTGAAGGAGAATGAAATGTAATTTAAACTAAAATACACCTCAATCTCTTTAAAACCATATGGATTGAAGTGTATTTAATGCTTGCCAAACAAAAAGCCTAAGCATTTCACGTGGAACAATGGAAGTTAGAAATTTTTCATGGGGACCAAACAGACAGCCTTTCCAGGAGGAGGAAGAGAAGTGCCTCACTTGTTGGACTGGACTGGACCATCATCGTAGCTATGGCGGGAAATGAGTGGCTCCAACGAATCTTTGGCGCCTTAGCTGGCACCAAGCTAGCCTGCCCACTCTTCACCACTATATAAATACACTCGTTGGCGCCAAACTTGGAAGCCATCTCCAGCTCCATCCAAGCTCCGATCCACAGCTGGTTCGATCGATCGGTGCCGGCCGGCCGGCGTGCGTGCCACACAGCAAGCAGCAGCTAAATGGACTGCTCCACCGACACCGTCTGCACCGTGGCCGTGGCCGCGGCCGCGGCAGCGGCACCGTCACCTCCGTCGTCGCCCCAGCCACAGCCGGCGACGGTGGTGCTGAGCCCGTGCGCCGCGTGCAAGATCCTCCGCCGCCGCTGCGTCGACCGGTGCGTGCTGGCGCCCTACTTCCCGCCCACCGAGCCGCACAAGTTCGCCACCGCGCACCGGGTCTTCGGCGCCAGCAACATCATCAAGCTCCTCCAGGAGCTGCCGGAGGAGCACCGCGCCGACGCGGTGAGCAGCATGGTGTACGAGGCGGCGGCGCGCATCCGGGACCCCGTCTACGGCTGCGCCGGCGCCATCTGCCAGCTGCAGAAGCAGGTCAACGACCTCAAGGCGCAGCTGGCGCGCGCACACGCCGAGCTCGCCGGCGCCCGCGCCCAGCACGCGCACCTCCTCGCGCTCCTCTGCGTCGAGGTCGCCGCCACCGCCTCGCCGCCGTCCTACTGTGGCGCCGCCGCCGCCGCCGCCGACTACCTCCTCGCACCATCAGCTAGCGGTCGTCTCCAACCCCATGATGGCCGCCGCCGACGCGCTCTACGTCGTCGACGGTGCCGGTGCTGCTGCTGCCTTGCAGATGCAGCAGGCCAGCCCCGCCAGCTGGGCCGACGAGGCGCTCTGGACATGAGCTCCATCAATCCCTGCACCTACGAGCTGCGCTGTTCGTCAATGCAACGTCCAAGTATACACAATATATACAATTAATCGAGCTGATCCGTATATGCATACGTATACAATACAGTTACATATACGTACGTGTAGTCAATGTGTATGGGGATTGAGGTAAGTGTAGTAATTGAGTTTTATTTACTCGGTATAAATGTCATAATTCCAAGTTAACCAAAGGGTTAACGTGGTTGGGGTCTGTTGAAGCAATTGAGAGACGAATCCCTCTGAATGTTGAGTTTTTGTTCGTTACGGGAACGAACGACAAACTTCTACTCTTAATTTAGTATACAAAATTGTTGTCGTGTTACCTGTGTATGACACTGCTTCTCTTTAACATCGTTTGCTGTGTATGGGACTATGGAGTAATGCTATGCCGTGATTCATACTACTTATTACCTTGTTCGTATACTAATTCTGAATAAATAAATAATATAATGCTGCATTAAGATTTGTATTAAGACTCGTTTGGTTCCCGGTTGTGCATCGAACGTATGTATTTGTTTCCATTGGCTACTCACCCTGTACATGGTTACATGGTTTGGTTAAAATGGTTTATGGGTAAAACCCAGCTAAGCCGGATCAGTTTCGGCTTCCACGGTTTAGAAACCACGGGTTAGCCAAGTTTCACGGGTTAATGGGGCGACACTACTTGGTTCTAAAAACAAACAAAGGTTCAGACATCTACTGAACCTGCTGTCAGCTTGCCAATCATTAGGACAGGTGCTGGAGCTTGTTTAGCATTTCTGTTTGTATATAATGTTCTACCTTCTACGCAGACAAGAAGAATGTGGAATGATTCCAAAATCCTAACAGCTGTTATATATCCACAAGGACTACCTAAACAAGACTAGTACTGATCTGTATATATGTTCTCCTGTGCAGAGAACTGAAGCCACAGAAACAATATTTAAGATTCATCAGTGGCACAGCGCATATTAAACGATTGATCGTTGAACAGTTCGAGAGATTATATTGAAACGGGAATCTAATTAATTCCCCAGTAGCTTCAATTCATCATCAACACGCGCGCTGCTCTTCAAATGTACGAACGCTCGGGCTTTCAGACATCTACATGGCCTATATTGCTGCATTAGTTATTGCTGTTTTGTCGCATCTAGGCATCTAGCTTATTAGCTAGCTTCCTTGTCTGTCGTCCCTGATGGACTACTATAATAGTACTGCCAACAACTCAGCATGCACACATCGATCTAGCAAAAGGAATAATAATGCAGTTTACATCATCCATTCATTAAGTCAAAACAAATAGTACGATGATGAATGTATGGCAATTAATTTGATGCTATCTGAATGGTTACAACGAAGCTATATATGAACACAGATTACTAAAATAGAAACAGACATGAATTTTAGCTTAATAGTTAACAGCTAGTAAGCAACCACAAGTGCGTTGTACGCTGACCTAACTTGCCTGATTCAGGTTCAGACTAATTTAAAGAACTGTCAACTGTGTGGAGAGAATTTTGACTGTAAGATTCAGACATAAAAAACTCTTCCAGAGCTTAACTGGGGAAGTTTAAGTACTGGGACTACTTGTCTTTTGTCCCTGCTTAATACCAGGGTTCCTAGTTGCTAGGTTTCATGTAACTCCAATTTATAGTTCTTAACCTCTTTTCAGTTACGTCGTCCAATCTAATCACATTAGGACGATACATATAGACATGGAGAAATTACCAAACAAGTAAACCTACTACCTAACGGCCTTATCTGGCCCAATGCAGATGGTTCCAAAGCCAGTGCCAAACCAGCGAGCATGTACATGGCACATGATCCAGTGAAATGACACTCACTAAATACATATACAATGGCAATATACATGATAAATCGTAGTTGATCAACTTGTAGAAATAATGTAACTGAAGTTCGTCTAACTACTATCGGGAAATGTACTGTGCTTATTAGTGTTTGTTCAGCAGATGGATCCTGCAATGCATCGAGGTTGTGTTGCAGCAAGAGTTCTGCTGGAACTGACAGTAGAAGAAGTTCAGTGGTGTGTGTCTGCAAATGCTGGTGGTGGATGATGAGATGTTTTCAGTGTCTTTATCATTGCTTGCTTATGACTGCAGCTGGAAGCAGCAATTCGCATGAATAGAGTAGCTAGCATTCAGGCGATGGAAATGTCAAGACAGCTATAGCTGCAAATGCTATCAACACTGAAACTTCTCTGATATATATCTGCATGCCCATGCTGACACTTTGAAACTTGGCTTGTCGCCATCTCCACCTGTCAAGCTACGTACATGGTGGACATGCGACAGTCGGCAAGGGGCGAGATTTGCATGCATGGCCGGCCATGCGTGCCGCCGTTTCAACAATTTCCGGTTCACATATCTACAAAAGAATTTGTTGAGATGGAGTTGTCGTCGTCTAGCAGTAGACACATACAGATATCTGAACATTTAATTTGGCAGCTATATCACCATTGTCAACAAGAATAAATGCCAAATGCAGGATCGGCGCATGTGAATTTCTCCGAGGATCTGTGTGACCTCTGAATTGAAGTCATGCATGCTGCATGCGGCCCTGCCTAGCGAACCATGTGATGTCGTGCCAAAGCATGACATGATATTTTTTTGCTTCCAAATAAATATAAGAGTTGGTATCTACACTGTCATGCAAGATGCATGCAGGTGTGAGTGACAAGGTCCTGTATAAGTAAACTTAGCAAGGACTTCACTCGATCTTTGAAAATTATTTGTTGGTATCACTATCTCATAACCTTTTTGCCTCCAGAGTACAGACTGAGTTCCTGTTCATGACTGGTAGAATGTACGAAAAACAGGCCTGCATAATCTTTGAAAACCGTGAGATTTCCGGGTCCCAGCAGCTATATATATAAATTCGATAGGAACGGAATCAGAATAATTCCCGAGTTTCCTTAGCAGTAGTCAAAAGTGCCGTACTGCCTGTTGAAATGTAACCCCGAGCGTGCCCAATAGAGTGCTGCTGCTGATGAGGATGCAGCACGCGCATTCTCCAGCTAGGCTTAGAGCATTTCCATCAGATTGAGAAAAGAGATTCCCTTTCTTTAAAACCCATCATATAGGAGAATAAGGTGAATAAATCACAACTCGACCGTCAAAAAATAAATCACAACTCGTTTACTTAGCCATCAGCTTACTCAGCAGCTCATTTACTTACTGAAAAAGGAGTTCACATCCATGAGAAAGTACACGCCATTACCTCGAAGCAGAGACAGAACCTTTTCGAGTTATGTCTAGTCAATTAGTCATAAAAGCGCAGTTCATACGTAGGAGGACTGGAGGAGTAGTAAGGAAAAAGCAAAGAAAAAACAACCTAACAAGATTGACGAGTGCCGCCTTACCCAGCTGTAAAGATAAACAACATACTACAGTATCACACATGCATGCATGCCAAGCATGCATGCAAATGCTTCCAAATCCACACCAAACTACCCATCAATCCACATGCAAATTAAACGCGTGATCCATCACTCAGATTGCCATCCAAGCATGAAACAGAGAACCGCGTGCACGCGCCGCAACCATGCGTGGCATTGGCATCCAGTTCAGATATTCCCCATCCCCCCGGACCAGAAATTCTAGGAGACCCTCTCTGTTCTCCATCAGGGGACAGTCAACCATCTGCTGAACATCGTCAGCAGAAATGTCAACAGCAATCAGTGTCCTTTCATGGCTGACTCCCAGCTGCTACAGAACAAAGCAGCTTCAGGGCTTTCTGCATGGGATGCAAAAAGATGATGCGTCTGAACCGGGAAATTAAATGTAATCTACTTGTTATATTAGTATTTGTTTAGCAGATGGATCCTGCGATGCAAAGAGGTTGCGTTGCAGCAAGAGTTCTGCTCGTTCGGTGGCATCTGCAATTTTCAGTGTCTTTCTCATTTTTTTTTTCTTGCTTGTGATGACTGCATTTCCGACAAGAGTACGGACAGAGCTTTTATCTGATATATCTGCATTCCCATGCTGATTGCTGACACTTATTGAAACTTGGTTTGTCGCCATATCCACCTGTCAAGCTACGTACATGGTTGGCATGCGACGACAGTCGGCAAGGAAGGAGATTTGCATGCATGGTCGGCCATGCGTGCCGCCGTTGTTGGTAGCGATTTTCCGGTTCACAACATGCCTGCAAAAGAGTTTGTTGAGATGGGTTGTCGTCTATCAGCCTATCAGGAGATCGACACATACGGATATCTGAACGTTTAGACTCTGTTCGCTTGAGCTACTTGTACAATATTTTAGTTTTTTAAATAGTGTTTTTTCTCACACAAAAGTTAGATATTTTGATTTATAAACCAGCTTATAAGTCCGGCTTAATTTGGCAGTAGCTCACCGGTGTCAACTAGAATGAATGCCAGGTCAGCGTAGCATGTACGTCACGCAGATGTGGCCAAAGTGTGAGATGTTTTTTTTTTTTTTTTTTTTTTTGGCTTCCAAACTAATGCTCAAAGAGTTGGTTTGATTCTTTAATTGGGTATAGGCAATTGCTGTATAGTACTAATACTAGCTCTTACCTATGTACAATTGGGTAATCAAGGACATCAAACAGCATGAGCTAAATTAGCTCTTAGCGGAGATGCGTTGCACATTGACCTAACTTAGGTTCATCCTAGATTCGTAGCTAGCAGATGAGGTAGCTAATAAAAATTTATCCATACACAGCCTGCAAGTTCAAAACTAGTAATAACAAGACGATCTATATAGCTTGTCCTTGTTTAGTTTATCAATAGAACCCGTGCTCATACGCGGGCACGAAACATTTACTTCCTCCTGTGTGTCCTGAGTATGAATTCATCATATATGAAAGTTCCAAGTCAAACTTTTTCCATAGACTATCAATATATCAAACTTTTATATAAATTGACAAGATAACATTTACTCCCTCTGTTTTAAATTACATGTCATATTAGGATCTTGTTTGACAGAGCTCTAACTCTAAGAAATATGTGGATTTTTAGAGCTAAGTATCTGTAGCTCTAGAAAATCCTAGATCTAGAGCTATAGGAATCTCAAGTACATTTACATGAGCAAATTATTTCCTTGGCCCTAAAAAAAGTGCCTCTTAGTTTCTTGGCCCTTTTTTCTTCGAATTTGGCTATTTGGCCTTAAAACGAACTTTGTTTGGTTTCTTGGCCCTGCCGTCTATTCTACCGTCAAAGGGGGTAAAAAAGACCAAAATACTCTTCGGACTAAAATACATTCGAAAAATCATAACTCTTCAATACGGTATCGGATGAAGATGATTTTTTTATATGAAAATTGTATATCTCGACGAGATCTACAACTTTCTAGTCTTGAGTTTTTCATTTGAGGTCATTCAAATGCTCAAAAAATTAATATATAATTTTAGCACCATAATTTAAGTGCTGAAATTCTAGGAGATATTTCTGCCGGCCCAGAATTCTAGGAGACCCTGTCTGTTCTCCATCAGGGGACAGACCGACAGTCAACGATCTTCTGAACATCGTCAGCAGAAATGTCAACAGCAGTCAGTGTCCTTTCATGGCTGTTTCTTCTTCCAGCCTTTGACTCCTGCTACAGAACAAATTAAAGCATCATGAGGGCGTCAGGTTTTTCTGCATGGGATCAAAGTGATGCGTTTGAACCGGAGAAATCAGCCGGTCCGGATGCATGCCAAGTGCACACTGCTTTAGCTGGTTCCGTTTCAGTCTTGCACATTCACATGGGTTAGTCAGTCCCCTGTCATTATTGATCAAATTCTTCTCTTTGCATGGAATAAAGCTCATGTGGTTTCAGACTTCCAATGGCATTTGGGGGCAACATTGTCTAATGTCTACATGTCAATAGTTGGATTACCAGGGGTAACATGCTAATGAGCTGGGGGTTTACTTTCTGCTGTCTGATCAAATCAGACAGTTAGTCCCTGCATTCTCACTGGCATGTCATGCATGTGTTGTGCTGTTGACGTGTGTGTCAACCCTTTCAGAACTCTTTGTGTGGACATAAATGTTAAAGTGAGCTCAATCATACGTTCTTCTAGAACTAGAATCTTTTTTAGATTGATTGGTTTAAGCAGTCAAGCGACTCTGCCACTAACTTCGTTAGGACTCTGGCGCCGTGAAAGATCTTGTAAAAGATCTCGTGGTGGGCCTCAGATACTACTTTGGACGTGCAATTACGGCCTGTATATATTTATGGGCCTGGATGTGTTTTTGTTGGTGGGCTTGCATGGTTTGCACTCGGAAAAGGGTTTTGTAGGCTGAAATGAGGACCCGCAGAAACCACCTGGGCCTTATCCACTGACAATTGACAAAATTGCCACAGCCCAATGCGGCAATGTTGGTCGGCGACGGCGAAGCCCACTGGGTACTCTTTACAGGAATTATCTGTAAATCTCTTTTTGTGTTCAGGAGTGCCCTTCTCAAGGTCAAGGGGTTGATTAAATCTACTGTTACTCTTTATTTATTAATAAAATCCAACCCTTTTCTAAAAAAAAAAAAAATGAGAATGCTCACATACCTCTATTATTATTATCTCGCAAAGCTGAAGCAAAACAAGTGCCTGGCTGTAACGTGAGCAGTGAACAGTTTGTGAAGAAAATCAAAAACAATTTGCGTAGAATCCTACGGAGTACATTCCTACTGGAAGCTGCAATACAGCCATCTCATCAATCATCATACCTGTGGTATTGCCATACAGCGTGGGAAATTCAGAAAATGTTCCATCATTGCTGGCACCATCATACAACTATCCCCCAGAATTTAAAAATCTCCAATACAGAACAGCTCCTAGATGATTTAACTTCTCTTGTTTCTTGCAGATCTCATATTGTACCCCTAACACATAATAGGCCTACCCTAAACACTAGAGCAAACACAAACCCAAGCCACACTGAACTTCCCCTTTTCACCACCAAATGCAGTAGATCCACATTTCAGTAAGATATATAACAAAGCCCAGGCCTTAGCACCACCCACTGGCCATTTGTACAAGGCAAAAGCTTCCAAACCTGCAGCAGCAGCTGCCTAGAACTGGAACCTGCTTGGATGAGCCTTGGTCATCCGTGCCATGCCGATCGGCTCGTCATTCTCGATCCTCTTGGCATTGCGGAACGCGGCACAGCCCGCAACGTAGACAATCACAAGGATGATCAACACCACGATGTTCAGGATGGCCACCTTGCGCCAGCTCTTCTTGATGCCCGCAAGGACGCCAGCCTTGCACGAGTCGCACTGGAAGCACAGCGTCTGCTGGTCGTTGCTCCACCTGCTGCAGTCAGGGTCATTGACCACAGTCGGGACACCAGGGTTTTGTGTCCAGTACGTCTCGTTCATGTAGGTGAATCCACATGATGTCGGTGGCTTGCAGCATCCAGACTGCAGTAGTCAGTGACAAAATGATATCAGTTAGTATCCTGAGAAATCACACAGCTAATCAGTTGTTCTGAAAGAAAAAGAACTCAATGCAATTCTGTAAACATAGAAAGTAATTCTAACAACTAAACCAAACACAGCACGCAAGAATCAAAAAAAAACATTTATGCTTGCTTAGTTGCTTAAGAGTCTGAGGACAGGTCATCAACATGAGATACTCAGCGTCTAAACTCAAGTTCTTGATGGCAATTGAACGTCTCAATTCAGACATAAAAAATGATGCATCTTCGAGCAAATTTACATTAAACAATAACTGAAATGAACAGAAACCGTATCCTAAAGACCACACAATCTGTTACTCTGAGAGGCAAAGAAGTCACTCCGGTAAACCCAAAACTCATCTCACTAGCGAAACCAAAATGTAACATGGAAGCACTTCTGTTTAATAGCTTGAAGGCAGTACATTTTCCTGAAATACTTTCCCTATGAACTAAAAATCTCTTGCAGCTAATTAACTTTCGAAAATTTTGACAGAACGGTCAGAAAGCAGTTTATCTTCAAAGAAATCTGCATCAAACAATAATTGAGATGAACAAAAACAGTGGCACTATGGCAATAGGATTGATAGCTTCAGGCTGGACAGTACTGCCATCAGTTATCCATTATTATGAGACTAACAATGTCTTGGCCTCTCCAATCAAGATAGAAGTTGAGGACTAAATTTTTTTTTTTTTAAGATGGGTCCCATACTCACTAGGAAACTATCCAAGCCTGTACAAACTACAATCTGAAGAACCTAATAAATAGTCCTTGTGTGCACGCACAAGAAAAAACAAACTAACACCACTACAGAACCAAACATTTAACGAGCATTAGATGGGTGCATGTACACTGCAACAGATATCAAATGAATGATTGCCACACCCCCTTACATTTTTACTCCACGCACTGACCAACATGACAATAAACACAACATGTAATGTAGAGTATCATCTCTACAGAAAATAACCAAAAGGCAAAATGTATATTTGCAAGTAATTTGTGAGACTGTAACGAGGAAAAGAAAAACACTCACGGCTACAAAAGACAGCATAGAGAATATAATGACAAGCAAGGTCACGGTTCCGTGGTCCCAATTCCAACTCTGAAATGTAACACCTAGCAAGGCTTTTGGCTGTCCGGGTCACAGTTCTCACTGGTGTAGTTGGTAGGACGCTGAGAGAGGCCCTGATTCCTCAATCATAAAATTATTGTGGACCTCCATGTCGTCTGGTATCCGGATAGATTAGATGAGGAAAAAGCTAGGACAATGACATTGTCCTCAGGACCTCAGCCTCACCACAGACACCAGATTCTACTTACTACTGCAGTAATGTGAACTCCTGGTACTGCTCGTTCTTTGCACTGAAGTGGTGACTGAAGGAGGAAATAACAGACGGTCACTGGACCACGACTCAATTGACCAATGAGTCATGGGGATGCTTACTGGTTAAGTCTTGGGTGTACTGTGTAGAGTTGAGTGGTAGTAGTAAGTAGTACAGATTTGTTCAATGAAAAAAAAAGGGTCACTTTCGTTCGGTGTACATGTTTCACCATCATGGAATGGACGATGCAGATTTGTTTCCCCATCCTTGATTTTTGAGTCTCTAATCAACCAAAAGTATCTGTACTTACAGCACCTGCTACTGCTAGAGAATTATGCACGGAATTTGTTCCCGTGATGTAAAGCAATTCACGGAACCAAAAGCAGGGGGAAAAAAAAGGATTGCTTTTGAAGAAAGGTATATGCTGGAATCGAAGGGGCTGCCAAAGTCAGTGACCCTTCTAGCTGCTTTGCTTTGCCCCAAATCAGGAACAAGCAAAAGGCCCGAAGAATTAACAATTTCTGAAAGGTGGAAGCTGGCTGCTGCACTATGAATGAACAAATTAAATACTAGTAAAGGCCATGACATGCTAAGAGAAAGGGGCTGGCTGCTGATGAAAGAAGCAAGCAAAGTTCATCTCGAGATCCACAGTGGTGCCGAGTAGAAGTAACTGGAATATCCTACGCCACCTTTGCACCAAGCAATCAAAAGTCAGGAAGAACCAGGACTCGATTATTGTTTGTTTACCCTCTTGATTGATGACCTCTTTCTGTGGAAACTTGGCACAAAAAAAAGCCTTTTTTTGTTATCCCTTAAATAAACTAGTCCCTGCTACTATCTACTACCGAGGACAGCAGCAAAACTGGATAAATCGCTGAATCATCACAAAATCCCGACTTTTGCGCACTAGTAGAACAATAAAACTTGAATAAAATCCAATCTTTCCATAGCAGAGGAAATTTTGAATCACACATGGAAATCAAATGAATCGCGCATGGAAAGCAAGGGTGGCAAGAAAGAACTGACGAATCTTTTTTTCTCTTTTGAGATGGAGAGAAAGAGAATAAAGAAGGAAAGAGGAAAGGAAAGAAGGAAAGCGAGGAGGGATTGTGGGATTGAAAAGAGGACCTGAATCGGGGAGAGGTTGCGGGAGTAGAACATGCCGGGCGTCTCCGGCACGAGCATGCCGGTGTTGGGGTCCCTCGCGAGGCGCCTCATGCCGGCGCATGCGTGGCCGTCGCGGAGGCAGGCGCTGATGGTGGCCCAGTACTGGGGGTCGGCGACGCGGTCGCGGAGCCAGCCGCCGTAGTCGGAGAGCTGGTACTCGGGGAAGCGGCGGTTCATGACGACCTGGCCGTCGCCGCGGTCGGTGACGGCGAAGGCGAAGACGATGAAGAAGAGGAGCGCGAGGACGACGAAGAACATGGCGAAGAGGTAGAGGCGGAGGAGCCAGGTCTGGCGGTAGCAGGCGCCGGCGAAGCCCATGAGGGAGATGACCATGAGGACGAGCCCCACGACGATGATGGGCCACTGGAGGAAGCGGATGCAGTCGGTGGAGTTGGCCCGCGACGCCAGCCAGATGCCGCCGCCCAGGATCGGGATCGAGATGAGGAAGGTGATGAAGTTGATGATCCCCAACACGCTCGTGCCCCCGCGCAGCATCTTGCTCTTGCTCTTGCTCTTCCCCCTTCTTGGCTGCTGTCTCCTGGCCTTCTCTCCTCTTCCTCTCCTCTTCCTCGACTTGCTGTTGTTGCTCTGCTTCTCTTTCTCTCTCTACTGTGCTGTGCCGTTGCCTGCTCCGCTCTGCTTTGTGTGTGCGTGGTGAGGGAGGCAGAGAGAGAGAGAGGCCGGTTGGCTTGGTTACTTGTTGGCTTTTAGCGAGGTCGTGGAGCACGCTGCGGCTGCGGCTGTACCTGTACGGGAGAGTAACGGGACACGGGAGGAGAAGCAGAAGCAGAGGGAGCAGAAGCCACGTCCATCTGGTTGGAGTTGACAAGCGCTTTTGGCTAAAAATGTCATTAGCCATCATGGCCTACGGAGTAGCTTGTTTGACAGTGAAAACCAAAACGGACGGTCACTGACACTGCATGTTAGTACCATGGACCATGCTGGCCGGCGTTGATGTGACGGAAGATCGTCAGCCACGAAGGTAGATAATATAACACTAGAATTAAAAACTGCTACTACTCAAATCTTTTAAAATCATCACGGCCGTTTGAATTCAGCTGGATTTTAATTACTTTAATTCTTTTTTTTGACATTGTACTCCCTCTGTTTTAAATTGATCGTCGCCGTTGGTTTTTATGTCACAAGTTAGACTCAATTTATAAAAAATATGTGCAATATTTATATTTCTAAATAAATTTATAAAAAAATAGATTCAAATATCTTTCCAATGATACTAATTATGATACTAATTGATGATATTTAATATTTATAAAAATTGCCGGCGATTGTTTTTCGGGAAGCGGCGGCAGGCGTTTTGAAACGGAGGGAGTACTCCCTTATTTGCTCACTTCTCCTATGTCTGTCTTATCTAAGCCCGGGCGAAAAAACTTGAAACTTCGGTAGCTTCGCGCCGACTTCGCTTCGTTAATGGCTCGGCTCGAGCTCGACTTCGTTTTATAATGAGCCGGCTCGTTTTATAACGAGCTAGCTCGATTTATAACGAGCCAGCCGGCTCGGTTTGGCTCGCGAAGCGCTCGTTAGCTCGAAACGAGCTAACGAAATGAAGCGAGCCGAAACGAGTCTGCTAGCTCGTTTTCATAACGAGCCGAGCTCTAACGAGCCGAGTGACCCAAAATAATTTGAACTTGCATCCTTCATTTGGAGGGATGGATGGGCGGGGCCACATGTAAGCCTAGACGAAAAACTCAAAACTCGCTAGCTCGCTCGACTCGCTCGTTAATGGCTCGGCTCGAGCTTGACTCGTTACATCTCGGCTCGTTACGGCTCAGCTCGTTAGAGCTCGGCTCGTTAGAGGCCGTAACGAAGCCGAGCCGCGTAACGAGCCGAAGCGGCTCGTTATCCAGTGAGTCTTATCCAACGAGTTGCTTCCATCATTCCTCTACACATCTTTCGTTTCTCGCTTCCTATAATGCAATTGTCTATGGTGCAACCATGTCCTTCAAGGATGACCCTGCCCTATTTGGTCTCCATCTTCCCCCTTAACAAGGTGCAGTTGGATTGACTCCTTAGCAAGATGCAGTCGGATATTGACAACGCATCTAGCTTTTCGAAGTCATACTTTGACATTCTTTGTTCTTCGTATGTCTTCATACTCAGCGAAACTAGGGTCAAGGTGGTTATCGTGCTATAGGATGCACCCCATCCACTACGTCTAGGCATGACAACATGTTGACTCCAATGAGATTCAGGTTCCAATTTGCTAGTCTAGTTGCAGCACCCTTTCATGCACCTCAAATGATTAGAGCTGTTTGTGCGAGGTGGGAAAACCCCTGGACATTGGTGCCTAAGTTATTTTGCCTAGACAGTTCATACTTTATGGTTATATTGTTCAGTCCTAAAAACTTCATTATCTGATAACCCGATTACCAGATAACCAATGACTACCTAATCTCCTTCAACTATCAGTGACTTATCTAGCATCCATCTAGCCCTATCCTTACTCGGTTCTCCACGTCATCCATTCGATGCTCCCCTTTGGCCTTCCCTCCCCCCCTCTCTGTGGGGGTTTAGCCTCCTATACCCTCACGGCAGGTCCTTAGTCACGACTCACAAGGCGGCCCGGCCCATTGGGAACAAGCCCGATCGGCCTTTTTGGCCTAGTCGAGTCCTAGGCGACAATCGGAGTTACTTGTCATACAAGGAACTAGTCGGTTAGGAAACCAATTGTACTTCTATTAGGACACAATTGTTTTGTAACCGACCACCTCGATCTTAGGATCTGTAACCTTGCCCCCCGGACTATATAAGGCGGGCAAGGACCCTCCACCTAGACATCCGATCAAAGCTTTTTGCAATAAATGTAAGAGCGGGGCGTAGGGTATTACGCATCGAGGCGGCCCGAACACAGGTAAACCGTGTGTCTTGTTCTTCTGTTCCATCTACTTTGTGTTCCATCGCGTGCCTCCACATAAATCACGCCATTGGTATACCCGTGGTAGAGCTATCGCCCGATATCTCATCGGCAGTTTTGCGCGCCCCGGGTAGGGGGTGCGCGTGCGGATCTTAGGGCGAGGCAAGATGGTGTCCTTCCCGCAACAACCATGGAGTTCGGCCGGATCTACCTTCACCGTCGGCTCGGTCACACCGGACCGTCACCGCAAACGGGGAACACTATGGAGATCCCGGTGAACCAGTGCCGGCGCATCAAGCACCGCCGCCTCCTCCTCGGGTCCGAGCCCTAGAGGACCACGGCCAGAGCAACTCGTCCACGGCTAGCCTCGCCACCGGAGGAGGCGGATCGATAACTCCGATCTCATCGAGTCCGCCGATCACCTCGGGAGAGGTCAGGAGGAGATTATCGACCCCGATTGGAATCGGTTACCCTAACCCGGCCGGCGATGGCGGCTTCACCATGGTCCAACGGCGGCGGGCGGGCCCCAACCCACGCCGGTCCTTGGCGCCCGGATCCTGATGCAGCGGCGAAGCGGCGTGGCACTGTGTCGCGCCAATCCTTTCGTCGCCCGCGCTCCGACGACGCGACCAGGCGCAACACTCGAGGTTCGCCCGGTCGGTTCCATTGCCCGATTCCAATCGCCCACGGTACAACATTGCACGGTGCAGGCCCGTGCGAGGCGGGGTCGAGGGACCAAGGTCCGACCTGATCGGGCTTCGTCCTCAAGCGGTGTTCAGGCCAGCGCGTCGACACGGACAGCAGGTCGAGGAGACCGACCATGGTCCAACCTCGGCCTTACGACCGCCCGGGTTCGCGTTCTTCCCCGCAGGTACCGTTCCCCGGAGAGCCCGGCCCCAGGCGGCAGCGTCGGCGGCCGGCAAGAATCGGTCGGTCCGAGCTCGTGGATCGAGTCACGGGCGTGCCGATCACGGGAACCCTTCCCCTTTGGCATGCCAAACGCATTCTGCGGGCGTATCAGAATAAATGGAGAGATGGCTCTATGCTCGGCAACGGCCACCGGCTCAAGCGGGTCGATTCCACCTTGATGGGACGGCTAGCCACACCATCAACTACGCTCACAAATGAGGAGGCCGTAACACCCCGACCAGGGTTTAATAGGATTAATATGATACTCATACCAATAAGTTGTAACTTCTTTTTGGGAAGCTCATCTTAAAAAGAACTCCGGGGTTAAGCGTGCTTGGCCCGGAGTAATTTCGAGATGGGTGACCGACCGAATTCGTTCCTCCCGTGCGCATGAGTGAGGACAAAGTGCGTAGAAAAGACGGTGTTGGTCCGTGAGGGTAGTATTGGTCATATTAAAGGCATCGGATGTAAGCGGGCCCGGCCTCGGGGAGGCGGGGCGTTACAAATGGTATCGGAGAGCCGACTCTCGCGGTTTCACGGGCGCGTGTGTCGCATTCTTGCGCATGCATGGTGCGCATGGGCGGGTGTGGATCCGTCGTGGTCACACAAAGATGGTACATACGCCGGCATTGGACACACGGACGTGGCCAAGAGAGGAGATTCTGGCTGGGGTTGATCGACGAGGGGCGTCGATCTCCCTAAGGGGGTGAGGATGTAACACCCGCCCCGGGGTTTAATAGGATTAATATGATACTCATACCAATAAGTTGCAACTTCTTTTTTCGGGCTCATCTTAAAAAGAACTCCGGGGGTTAAGCGTGCTTGGCCGGCAATAATTCGGGATGGGTGACCGGCCAGGAATTCGTTCCTAAAGCGCATGAGTGAGGACAAAGTGCGTAGAAAAAGACGGGTGTTGGTGCGTGAGGGTAGTATTGGTCATATTAAAAGGCGCGGATGTAAGCGGGCCCGCCGTGAGGCGGGGCGTTGAGGCCTCCAGTCACTCCCTCCCCACCATCGAGGAGGAGGCCGGCTCAAGCTCTATCTCGAGTTTGGGCGACCTTGGCCAGGCTCCTCGGCGGCCCACCGAGTCCGACGACGGCGACTTCACTAAGAGGATGGCGTAGCTTGTGGGCGTCACCAATTTCCCCTGCAATATCCGCCGGGTTTCGGAAGGACCGTCTTCAACATCGGCCAAGATGAAGGAGAGCCTATCATAGAAACTCCTCAAGATCGGGAAGAGAGGTTGGCCCGTAATGCAGTCCGGGCGCGGCAGCCGGCTCGAGGCTCGGCCACCACCCCAACCCGAAGTCCAAGGCTGGCGGCGGCGGGCGGAGGCGGGCGGACGGCGCAAAGACGCCGACACCGATCCGCCACCCGCCCCTCAAGCGACGCCAAAAAGGGAGGATGCCGCCCGAAACCTCGCCAACGAAGTTTGATTTGGTCGTGAACGACGGGTCCACAAGACGCCCGGTGCCAACATCGTCAGAAGCGGTCGAGCGACTCCGCAACATGCAACCCACGCCCCAGATCGAGGTCGTCTTAGACCACCTCAACGCCCCGCGGAGGCTCGGGTAAACATCATGCGTGAGCCGTCCCACCGGACCCTCCGGAGGGGCGCCGCTCCCGCGCTCTCGACGCGATCGAGCCGAAGGAGGTGGAGCCAACGATCGGGACGAGGGAAAGTCACCGCGGGATAGGACCGTGGGTCGTCCCTAACCGACCCGTAAGGCCATGGCAACAAAGCCACCTAGTGCCCCGCAAGAAGTCAACCAACCACATCTATCCGATCTCGCGACGTCATCAACGGCGGATATCGAGCTCGAGCACGGGGCCCCGGGCCCTGTGTTTTCTCCGAGCGATAGCGCCAAGTCAATCGGCCTAGAGACTTCAAGATCGGGGATCTCGGGCACTACGACGGTAAGGCCGACCCGAGCGGTGGATGGTGATCTACTGAAACCACCGTCGAGGGCCGCGGTGGCGATGAGCTCGCCATGGCCAATTACCTCCCGGTAGTACTCGGCGAATCCGCCAACCGGTGGCTACTACGTCGAGGGATGGTTCAATCCACAAGCGGCCTCAAATGCGAGATGTTTGTGGATAACTACCGACCAACTTGTGAGCAACCGGGGCTCGGCACGACGAGCTGGCCCAAATACACGACTCGACTCACGAGTCACTCGGCACTACATTCGCCGTTTCTCCGAAGTGCAGGTAACAGTCCCCGACCTCTCGCCCGGAAGCAATCGGCATCTTTATCTCCGGACTCGACACCAAGCAACCTCGACCTCCGGAAGGAACTCCTTGGAAGAACCCTTCCACTATGGAGGACATGTTCGGCATTGCCCGGGGTGGGCACGGGTCTCTGAAGCCCTCTATGAGGACGGCTGCACCGACCTCTACAAGCGCATTAAGCCTCATGAGGGCGGCGACGGGGATCCGGATCATGGCCGAGGGCCGGGACCCGATCGTCGCAACTTCAAGAGATGATCGCACCACCCGTGCCGCGGACGATCGGGCGGCGACCGCCGTGATGACCGCAACCATCGCGGCAATGATCGACCACAAAGGCGGCGGAACGGCGATAACGACAACCGTCGCTACCGCGTGGTCGGCAACGTGACTCCGTCTACAACGCAGATAAGGGGCAGAAGCGAGATGTCGATGGTGACCTCGACGAGTACGACAAAATATTGAATGAAGACTGCCCCCGTCATCCGAACAGAGGACACACCTTCAGCGAATGTCATGGCTTCGCCCGCATCTTCGCTTGAAAGAAGCAGCGCACCAACAAGAAGGACTATCCAAGGAAGCCTGCCTCACGCCCCAAGTCCGACGATGAAGAAGAAGACGACAAGAACCCTCGCCACGCCTATAAGGACCCGAAGAAGCATGTAACCGCTTACATCTTCGGGGGCAAAAGCGCAACCAAAACGCGAGGGAGAAAAAGTGTAACACCCTAGGTGTTAGTCACTAGTTAGCGAAGAAGATTGGACTTAAACTATATATGTGAGTA
Organism: Chrysopogon serrulatus; assembly: GCA_015844335.1. Classification (NCBI taxonomy): domain Eukaryota; kingdom Viridiplantae; phylum Streptophyta; class Magnoliopsida; order Poales; family Poaceae; genus Chrysopogon; species Chrysopogon serrulatus. Next base: position 18,355 of record JADLZL010006065.1, on the reverse strand, counting down.
GTGATAATGAACTTTCTTTCATATGTCTCACATCACTATCCATCTATAGGTATCACTTGGAAAAGTTTTATGAAGTTTGGAATCAAAGAGCCACATGAAATGATAAACTTTATCTTTGCTTGAAAGGCCCTATCAAGTGTATGAGTATATGGAGATTCAACCAAGTCATACAACCTTGATCAAATAACTCTACATTAACTCTACAACAAAAGTTATGAAGGGTTCATGTTGATCAAATGCCCAGAAAATGCTTCTATATGATGGTTAACTCATTTTGACCTCTAGCGCACTTTTGCTTGACCGTTTAAAAAGTGCAACTTAGAGAGTTTGCATGGCTGTGAACCCTTAATCAAAGTTGTAGAGGATTTTATAAGGAATAAACTTTATTTAAGGGCCAAGTCAAGAAAATGTGTGCAACATGCTCAAAAAGGGTCCGGAAATCAGATTCCAGTGCTGTTTTCAGGGTTCCAAATAATTCCGAGTCTGAAATCATGATCACCGAGCTCGACATCTCGCGTTCTCCGAATTTTACTATACAACTTAAGTTTCTCCAAAAATAAAAGTTGGAGATAGCTCAGTGGAGAAGAGCATACCAAAAGATGGCATCCATCCGTCTACGTTTGACATGGTTTGACATCCGTTAACGATCGGTATTTAGCTCGCTGACAGCAGCAAGTTCAAGGTTGTTTATCTCCTAAACCATGGCACTTATGACTGGGCGCCCTTAACCAATATTGTAGAGCATCAACAGATCAACAAATTTGCTTCTTGGCCCATTGTCCAGTTCAGCTTGGAGACAGCCCAAAAACGGCCCAAACCGAGCCAACTTTGACGCGCGCCAGGTGTCCGACGGCCGGCTTCACTGGGACGCGCGGCATCCATGCGCGCGCAGCGCCCCCACCCTTGCCACGCGCCCCTGCCGCCTGCTGCAAGATGTGGAGGCCGAGGACGAGCCCTCCATTCAATCCCACACTCCTCTGCCGCTTCCTCGCCTTCCCCTTGCTCTCCCTCGCCGCTGCCCTGTGCGCAGAGAGCGTCGCCGCCATTGACGGCCGGCCAAAAGCTCGCTGCCACCATGATACTGCCCCCTTCGAGCCTCCTTCGCCCTAGCTGCTAGCAGCACTACCTTCTCCGTCATCCCGCGAGCTCAGAGCCCTCCTTGCTCGGTCGATTTGTGCACCGGAGAGCGCCGTAGCCATGGACGCCGCCGCCGCAAGCCCATGGCAGCGCCGTTCCTCCTCCTGCCCTCCTGCGCACTGTCCTGGCCTTGACGTGAACGCCACCAGCTCCGCCGTGCGCCGCTCCTCCGGTCGTCGCGGCACCGCCGGCGAGCCCCAGCCACGAGTAGCCAGCCCCAAGCCATCGCCAGGAGCCGTCCTCAGTCGATCCCTGCCCGTATCCCTCTCTGTTCTACGTACAGAGGAAGAAGAAGGAGTAAGGAAAGGAATAGAAGCTCTTTTGTGGATTTTTATGCAAAGTTCATGACTCACCGCTACAGTGTCAAACAGTACCAGCAGAGCTCGGGTTGAATCTTCTAAAGTCCAGGGGTCCTGATGCAAGTTGTTTGTCTCATATGGTTTTCGTTTTTCTTTTTTTTTTCTAGTAACTGGCTGAAAGTTCTATAATTCGTAGTAAATCACAGAAAAAATCGTAAAATGGCAAATAAGGACTTTTTAGAATCCTTGTGAGTAGATCTATGCAGTGGAGTAATAATATTGCATGTTTTAGTAGAAAGTTTTTACAGTAAAAAATAGATCTTTAGTATCTAGGGTTTGCTATTGCTAAATTCATATCTCAAGTTTTAGTGCTCCTTTTGGTGTGAAATTTGAATTGTAGTCTACTGATTCTATGTGCGTGCTGTGATAAAAATTTGAGGTTCATTGGATGCAGTTTGATTGAGTTATTGATTTATCTTGCTTGATGCCTAGGAATCGGATTTAATTGAGTAATAATTGAAATAAAAATGTATAAATGGAAAATATGGTTCCACTGCCTTTCTATTATGTTGTTGTGACTTGTGGATACTTATCATGACCATGTATTTACTGAAAGAATTGAGTTTTTGAATTAAGTTGCTCTCACATGTTTAATAGCAATTAAGATTTGTCTTTTTCATAGAGGTTGTTATACTTATTCAAATGCTATGAAATTTGGATAGTAGACTTTTGGTAATAGATGTAAGCTACTGTAATTTTATTAGAATTTACTGTGTACTTTTAATATGTGTTCCATATATGCTCCTTATTCCACCTAGTTATCTAAATAAATGGAAAAGGGTATGAAAATAATTTATTTAGGAGTGGTCATCATGCTTTTTGGTGTTTATTAAATATATGTTAACTGTTGGTAACATTGGTTATGCTCAGTTTGCAAGTCTCAACAAATGAGTAATATAATTATTGCTTAGAATCAGCCTTTCTGGACAGTTTGTGAAGCTTTAAGTTTTGCATGATCAAAATGATGTTTTATGAAAAACTTGTGAATATAAAAGTTGTAGATAATTCATATATCTAGTTGCTGTTAAAATTTAGTGGCATTTGGCTATGTGGTTTGGAAACTACAGCTATGAATGTTTGGGTAACAGTTTTAGTTGCTCTCTGTCTTGTCAGGACCTGATCCTGTACTTGTATCATTTTGACCTGCTAAACTTGTGAATCATGTTTGGATGATTAAAAATGAATTATAGGCAATTTCATAAACTTTCCAGATTATCTTGTTGCAAGTCATTTAGAGTTTCATAACTCTAGATATGATTTAATTACTCAGCTGCTACTCGTATGTCTAGAAATTGATAATTCTAGTTCTAGTTATTTATTTTGTATGTTGATTAGTGTGGCTCATGTCTTCGATGTTGGTTAACTTAATACACCTGAGATCTTGTATATTGGTATTATATTTGATATGTTAGCTATACCAATGTTTGACTTGATTGGGATTAGTTTGCCCTCTAAATGCTCATATCATCTGGTGTGAAATTGCTTGTCTTGTTTTGTGTATGTGATGCATCATCTATTGCATTTTCATGTATTCATGTACTTGCATCTTGCATCTCATCTAGGTACGCTAGATGAACTACGTGAAGGACGAGATGTGGATGCCAAACCCGAAGACGATGTTTGATGGACTTATCCTGATGATGGACGGGAGGTGCTCGCCAAGTGATTACCATCTAACAACACTGACTTGTGTCATATTCCGTGCAAGCACCGGAGCATCTACTTACCTATGCTTTCTAACCGTCTAATTATGATTTATGATTGCTGCATTAAGTATAGGAGTTGTGTGACACCGTTGCTGCATTATATCCTTGCTTTACCATTGATTATCCTACCTTGATACACCCCTGCTAGTCTAGGGGCGAGTATTATGCTTAGCTTGCTTAGACGGTAGAAGTCGGGTGATTTCACGTCATCCGCGAGTATAGGTGGTTACTTATGATTGATGGAAGGCTTATGTTGATATCATCTGGTTGATGGTTATGGTTGTGATAAATGGAGACCGGACGGAGTCTTGTGGGGTTGTTAGACCATAGTGATTCCGTGCAGTAATCGATTAAGGACCGCACCGTTGTTGTACCCCAAGTCATGTTGAACGCATGTCTCATGTTTAGCTGGCGGATAAGTCGTTCCGACCGCGAAGCCCAACACTATCCGGGCGGTTCTCGATCCGTTCGCACCGCATCGAGATGGATGGGGGACCACGGGGCGCCAAGAGTAAGTCCGAGGTCCAGCGTGGTCGGCTAAAGCGATCGGGCGGTCCCCCTGCACGGTGGTTCCGTCGCGAGTCCGCGTGCTTGTCTTCCCCGATACGTGCCATGGTGATCTGTAGCTCACCGACGGGTGAGTGTGGTTTGCATGAGGAATACCCCCTGAGCTCAGTAGTAATCGATTCGAATCGCCATCGTTCCTGGACAGTGAACACTTGACTTGAGCTGCACCATCGTAGTAATGATTATGGAATGTGGTTAATGATGATGATGGGTTAAGCTGATGAATATGATTATGGATACTACTTACTTGCTTAATCATGATTAATACTATAATGATGCTTAGTCCAGGTGCTCACTTAGCGTAAATAGGAATGATTAAGCTGAGCTATTAATTAAATGTCATTACTGCTTTTCCGCAAAAAGAGTCAAGCTATCCCCTGATAAAGCCTGTCATACTCCTTGGAGTCTTTTACTTTTGAGTCAGTCGGGTAAGTCTAGCTGAGTACCTTCTCGTACTCAGGGTTTTTCCCGCTTGTTGTTTGTGCAGACGGGCATACCTACCACGGGTATTGCGAGACCGGTCTTTTCCCAGTGGACTAGAAGGCCTTGGGCAAGGTTACTCTTAATATTCTCCCCAACTGCTTTTGATGGATAGACTCTGGACTGGCACTGTATTAATCTTTAAAAATGCGTGAGTTGGGTTGAGCTTTCAAAACTACTTTGCTTTCGCTACTCGGATTTTAAGAACTTGGTTTGTAATAACTTTATTTCCACACTCTGATGTTGTCGAACTATTTGTGAAACGTTGTAACGTGTGAACGGTGACGCTAAACTTGTACGATCTTGGTTGATGATGTTTGGTTTGAAATCCTTCGAGATTTCCGGACTACCGGGTTTATAATGGCTTAAGTGTGACGAATTACTTGCTTAGCGAGTGATTTTTCACTTATGCTTTTATAAATTGGTCGGGTTACGTGACAGGTGGCATCGAGCAAGGTTTAGCGATTCTTGTTCATATGTGTATTTAAAACAAAAGAATTTGGTTTCAAAACTGAATTTTTAACTTATAGATCTATAAGTCTTTTGAGAAAATCTTATTTACAAATTAAGAGTGTGCCAGTGGTCATATCCTTTATGCCCAATTAAGGACACTAGGTGGCTATTTAAGTACTAACTTGGGGGCTTGCATCATATTTTATTTTCACTGTTGCCCATGCAGCAAGGTAATTGTATGGGTGCCATTCGCTTGGATGGTAATGTATGGTTCAAATGCCTCTACGCCTCGGTAAGTGGGAGTTGTGAGAGCATGGTTGTCCAACCGGCAATCTAGGGGAGTGCTAGTGTGATGCTGGAAGTACTTACATGTCAAAACCATGTATTTACCAAGGTGTTTAATTGTGGGTTGTGCCGTCTGTTGAGACGATGCCGTCATGAGGACGAGGATCGGGTAGTTGTACTACATGTGTGTGTATTTGGGAATCCACGTATGTGTGAGTATTTAATCTTTACATTTTAGCAATGCATTTATTCATACTGTTGGGATGGGCTGAAATGAAATTTTCTGCAGGTACGCTAACTACGAATGCGTAGATTAAATATACATGACGACTAGTTATATATCGAGAGTGCGTGTTATGCCACCGACATAGAACGTGATTGCCATCTCTGGCTGGCAATTCTGTGAGGACGAATAGGACGAAGCAGGCATCATCATGGTTGTTGCTTTGCACGTAACTATGCTCTTCTCACCCTTGTTCTTATACCAAGTAACTTATGATTGATGTAATGATACTATCTTTCCTATGTGAAATTAGACAAGGATGCTTGCTTGAGTTGAAATGTTTCAAGATAGTGTGTGCATAGCTTTGCCTTGTATGATTGCTTTCAATGGATAAACTAAAATATTATGACTTAAGGTAGTAATGTTTGGAGCTACTAGAATAACATGATTGTGTGCTCTCATGTTTCTAGAACAAGGGAGAAACCTTGTTTGATATTGTTTTGACCTTGTTGGTCGCTAGGGGCCGGTTCTGTTGTGGTGATGTTTATGTGGTTATAAAAGTGTCTTCTGTGAATGTGGTCAACATGAAAATGATAGCTCTAACTTCTTTATCTTTCTTGTCCTAAAATTTATGATTTTAGGCCTAATGGTTTAGGAGTTATAGATTTTACAACCTTACTTGTCCAATTCTATAAATCCTCCGGACAGATCCGTATGTTTAGATTGTTTGACATATGCACTTATAGAATCATGTCCTAGGGTTAATACAAGAAGTGTAGTACTTTTATTAAGCTTTCCAAAATGTCTCAGATCACTACTTTTAGTGGTCTACATCTCTGGTTATGAGCTTATAAAATGGAATGACAGAATCTGTCCAAATCTGGACAAAGCTATCTTCTTGTGTTGTTTGGTCTCGTTAGCTATAGAATTATCTTAAGATAATAATAAGAAAGTTTTAGACAACTAAATACTCATTGCATAGTGTTAAGAATCATGTTGTTTGGGTCTCTAGAACTCTAGCTTTGTATTTCTAAAATTTATGTCAGTTTGTTGTCCTAGTTTGTGAAGGGCTGCTTGATGGTGTTTGTGAACCTTGTTAACTTGAATTTGCTCTAGGTGTTTGCTAGCCTGGTTTGAGACATCCTAAAATACTAGCTCTTGCTATTGGTGTGCTCATGTGTCTTGGGTGAAGCTATGTCCAAAATCCTTTGAACCCTTTTACTACCTATCATGAAAGTCACCTTGTTCCTAAATGATATCCACATGCTTAGTAGAACCTCCTGCATCTTGATTGATCCTTGTAATTAGGCCAATGTGTTGCCTTGTTACATAGGAATGCTTTTCATGTGTGTGCTTTGTGTGTAGAATGATTGCTTAAGCTCTCTTGTTTTAGTTTCTCAAGTGCTTTCTTTAAGCTGTCCTATTTGTGTGGTTGCTTGTTGTCTAGGCAGTGCCATGGTTGTCACCTCGGTTGTCCTCGGTGAGCATAGGAGTGTCGAATAGCTCATCCTAGAATAATGCATCTGTCTTGATAATCGCATGGTTGTTGTTTTCGATTAGGTTCTCCATCGTAGGAACCTGAGCCTTTGGACATGGTTGCTAACCCTTATATGCTATGCCACAAAGACCTGTGCCCATGCCGAACCATAAGCCCAGGCCTAGATCGTTAAATGTTTGTGTATAACGTAGATGTTATGCACCCTTTGATAAAGACCTTTGCGTGATCGACCAACCCTGTTAAGATCTCGCTAAATGCCAGTCCTCGACCTTGGATGCTTTTTGTTAGTATAGAGACCATACCCAAATCCAAGTGGATCTCTCAGTCGCTTATCCTACTAATGATCTGGTGCAATGCTAATCCCCGCTGTCTAACCTTGAAATCTTTCATTTGTGAACTATGTATCAGTTCAATCTCTGATCGGTATGTCAAGTTTTTATCTTGGGGTTTACTCAATTCATCTCAATGCTCCTAGATCTTTTTATGTCCAACAATCTCTGATTAGTATATCGGCTTACCCTTGAGGTTGTTCCATTCATCTCCAATATTCCTAATTCTCAGGATGCTTATGAATCTTTATCTCATGATCTTGCCTACCATGACTACGTCTTATGTTAATCCCATATCTAACAGTTTCCTTGGTGGACATAAGGTGTGCGTGGAAATAAAGCAAGAATCTCCTGCTTAATCACCTTCGGCAATTAATCTTTGATCTTCGAGTCACACCCTTGTTGACTCCAAATCTTATGACTACTCTTGTTGCTATCCCTCCCTTAAATGGTTCTTGTTCTTATGATCAACTCTGTGCCATTTAAAAAAAATTCTATTGGGTGTAAGGTCAGTAATGGTGTTACGATTAGCATTCTATGATGCCGTGACGGAACCTAGAGCCTCTTTGTGGCGGCCGACACATGGTTGTGCTGCTAGGTGCGCACTGGTATCGAGGCTACTAGTCATAATCCATTGCAGAAACTATACCGTTGAGATATATCCTTGCGATCTTTTCTTGGTTAGCTTGTCATATGTTACCAAAATGTCCATGTATCCTCAACCTAATTTGTGCCTCGTGTGATTTCTTATTGGTTGTAGGCTTGGTAATAGGGTTATGATCTAGAACTAAAGGTGCCACGACGAAACCGAGGGCTTCATGTGGACTGCAGCCACATGATTATGCTGCTCGGCATGCGTGTGTATCATGGTTTAAGTCATGATCCATTACGGAACCACACCGATAAGTTGTCCCATTGTGAGCTTTTCCTGGGTTATCCCTCTGTTTTATCCTAAGGCACTCATCAAGCTTAGTGTTGTAGCACTTTCTTCTGAAGTTGCAAAGAGGATGACCTTTGAAGAGTAGATCACTAACATATATAGAAGCCGCCGCTTTATCCTGTCTATGAGCAATGGTAAACAAAGGACTCCGCTTAACCCTCCCTTAAGCAGTGGAAACCCTTTAGCAGAGCTTTTGATTTTGTTATTATTGGATAAAAACGGCACCCAACACTTAAAGTTGGATCAGTTGTCAGACCACCTAAGACCAAGGAACCATATGCTTCTTTACAAGTCACTGGTGCTCATGTCTTCCTACTAAATCACGCGAGTCGCGTGCAAGATGAGCATATAGTGAAAATCAATCCTCTCATGATGTGACCTCTTTTCTGCTGACCTTGATGGTGATTGTCAGTGTTGGAATCAACTGCAATTGCTTGATACGGAAGCTGAAGCCTTGGAGCTTTTTAGTGTTAAGAGACAACTGATTAGTTACCAAAAGGAAGGTTAAATCTCCAGCTAGGAAATGGCTCTTTGGTAGCTATGAAGGCTGTGTCTCATAGAACAATGTTACACAAGGGATTGATCTGCAGACTAATCAACGATGTCTAGGTCGGTCTCACTTTCGACACTTACAGTAAGTGCATCAACTCCATCTTGGACAATGACAGAGGTAGATGAAGATACTTTACCAACTTAAAAAGTATTCAGTACCAGTCCTGTATCTTCGAGTAGTCAAGGTGTGCCAAGCTGTTAACCACCAGAAACATAATTGAAAATCTTTTGGAAGGTGTCCAACAATAGGTTTCAAATCTTAGAGCCACTCTTTGGTCCTAAAGGTGAAGCCTCAATGTCAAAAGTAATTTAATCAGACCCATTATATTACAGTGCAAGTCAATCAACCGTACTGTGCAACTGCACCATGAAGTGAAATTGTACTCAATTTGCTTGATAGCGAATTATTTCTCTTGCCCGGGAAATGCTTGCAATCTTTGTTGTCCTCCAAACCCCACTATTGTCTTCCTTCAGTAGTAGGTTTTAATGCTAACTTGTCCTTTGGTAACTTCTTTGTGTTTTACCCAAGAGGTTGCATCTAATTCGACACAAATAATTGTTACCTCTTGGATACAAAGGTTTCCTGTAATGAAGGATCACCAAGAACGTCAGCTATCGCATTCCTCACTCACTCGATAGACCCAAATGATACAGTGTTGCTATCAGAGGAGGAGAACTGCACACATGGAACTTATGTAGCTTTTCATCGATTGGCATCTGAGTGATGAGCCATCACTACCAGCATAGACCCTGTCTTTTGGTTAGTCAGTTTTCCATCACCTCCGAGAATGGTATCCTGTCCTTGACCTAATGATTCTTGGAAGGTTGTTTTCAAGCCATTTTGGTAGAAGACTGCTTTCAAACTTCATGGGCTAACATCGAACCCTTACAATAAGTATACTTCGTGAGATTTGAAGCCTAATGCAAGTTCATATGACCTATGCTACATTCTCTGTCGATGCAGATACTTATAAGTGATTAGTTTATAAGCCTAGATGATCTTCGAATCCTGTAAATGAAGTATCGTGCTGTTTTGGATTCCTCCCAAAGTAACCCTACTTTATGGAAGTGACTGAAGGAAATTCTTTAGACAAGAGTTAACTTCCCAATGACGTGAAAGATTGAAAAGTTGTCCTGTTGCTAAAACTCATTCTCTCCCTCCGAAGTAGGGTGAGCATAACAATATGTTGGACGAGGTTGATAAATAGAACTACCACTTTTGGTGCTTCATTGTTGAGCCCTCAATACAACTAGTTATGCTTAACGCCCTGATGGAGTTTGAGCCACTATGTGCTTTTGCTATAGTTGTGAGTAAGTGACACATTTCTCTTCCCTTGAAAAGTCTTTCGTCCTGAATCTCGGGACGAGATTCCTTTAAGGGGGGAGGGCTGTAACACCCTAGGTGTTAGTCACTAGTTAGCAGCAAGATTGGACTTAAACTATATATGTGAGTAGTGATAATGAACTTTCTTTCATATGTCTCACATCACTATCCATCTATAGGTATCACTGGAAAAGTTTCGTGAAGTTTGGAATCAAAGAGCCACATGAAATGATAAACTTTATCTTTGCTTGAAAGGCCCTATCAAGTGTATGAGTATATGGAGATTCAACCAAGTCATACAACCTTGATCAAATAACTCTACATTAACTCTACAACAAAAGTTATGAAGGGTTCATGTTGATCAAATGCCCAGAAAAATGCTTCTATATGATGGTTAACTCATTTTGACCTCTAGCGCACTTTTGCTTGACCGTTTAAAAAGTGCAACTTAGAGAGTTTGCATGGCTGTGAACCCTTAATCAAAGTTGTAGAGGATTTTATAAGGAATAAACTTTATTTAAGGGCCAAGTCAAGAAAATGTGTGCAACATGCTCAAAAAGGGTCCGGAAATCAGATTCCAGTGCTGTTTTCAGGGTTCCAAATAATTCAGTCTGAAATCATGATCACCGAGCTCGACATCTCGCGTTCTCCGAATTTTACTATACAACTTAAGTTTCTCCAAAAATAAAAGTTGGAGATAGCTCAGTGGAGAAGAGCATACCAAAAGATGGCATCCATCCGTCTACGTTTGACATGGTTTGACATCCGTTAACGATCGGTATTTAGCTCGCTGACAGCAGCAAGTTCAAGGTTGTTTATCTCCTAAACCATGGCACTTATGACTGGGCGCCCTTAACCAATATTGTAGAGCATCAACAGATCAACAAATTTGCTTCTTGGCCCATTGTCCAGTTCAGCTTGGAGACAGCCCAAAAACGGCCCAAACCGAGCCAACTTTGACGCGCGCCAGGTGTCCGACGGCCGGCTTCACTGGGACGCGCGGCATCCATGCGCGCGCAGCGCGCCCCACTCCCTTGCCACGCGCCCCTGCCGCCTGCTGCAAGATGTGGAGGCCGAGGACGAGCCCTCCATTCAATCCCACACTCCTCTGCCGCTTCCTCGCCTTCCCCTTGCTCTCCCTCGCCGCTGCCCTGTGCGCAGAGAGCGTCGCCGCCATTGACGGCCGGCCAAAGCTCGCTGCCACCATGATACTGCCCCCTTCGAGCCTCCTTCGCCCTAGCTGCTAGCAGCACTACCTTCTCCGTCATCCCGCGAGCTCGGAGCCCTCCTTGCTCGGTCGATTTGTGCACCGGAGAGCGCCGTAGCCATGGACGCCGCCGCCGCAAGCCCATGGCAGCGCCGTTCCTCCTCCTGCCCTCCTGCGCACTGTCCTGGCCTTGACGTGAACGCCACCAGCTCCGCCGTGCGCCGCTCCTCCGGTCGTCGCGGCACCGCCGGCGAGCCCCAGCCACGAGTAGCCAGCCCCAAGCCATCGCCAGGAGCCGTCCTCAGTCGATCCCTGCCCGTATCCCTCTCTGTTCTACGTACAGAGGAAGAAGAAGGAGTAAGGAAAGGAATAGAAGCTCTTTTGTGGATTTTTATGCAAAGTTCATGACTCACCGCTACAGTGTCAAACAGTACCAGCAGAGCTCGGGTTGAATCTTCTAAAGTCCAGGGGTCCTGATGCAAGTTGTTTGTCTCATATGGTTTTCGTTTTTTTTTTTTTTTCTAGTAACTGGCTGAAAGTTCTATAATTCGTAGTAAATCACAGAAAAATCGTAAAATGGCAAATAAGGACTTTTTAGAATCCTTGTGAGTAGATCTATGCAGTGGAGTAATAATATTGCATGTTTTAGTAGAAAGTTTTTACAGTAAAAAAATAGATCTTTAGTATCTAGGGTTTGCTATTGCTAAATTCATATCTCAAGTTTTAGTGCTCCTTTTGGTGTGAAATTTGAATTGTAGTCTACTGATTCTATGTGCGTGCTGTGATAAAAATTTGAGGTTCATTGGATGCAGTTTGATTGAGTTATTGATTTATCTTGCTTGATGCCTAGGAATCGGATTTAATTGAGTAATAATTGAAATAAAAATGTATAAATGGAAAATATGGTTCCACTGCCTTTCTATTATGTTGTTGTGACTTGTGGATACTTATCATGACCATGTATTTACTGAAAGAATTGAGTTTTTGAATTAAGTTGCTCTCACATGTTTAATAGCAATTAAGATTTGTCTTTTTCATAGAGGTTGTTATACTTATTCAAATGCTATGAAATTTGGATAGTAGACTTTTGGTAATAGATGTAAGCTACTGTAATTTTATTAGAATTTACTGTGTACTTTTAATATGTGTTCCATATATGCTCCTTATTCCACCTAGTTATCTAAATAAATGGAAAAGGGTATGAAAATAATTTATTTAGGAGTGGTCATCATGCTTTTTGGTGTTTATTAAATATATGTTAACTGTTGGTAACATTGGTTATGCTCAGTTTGCAAGTCTCAACATGATGAGTAATATAATTATTGCTTAGAATCAGCCTTTCTGGACAGTTTGTGAAGCTTTAAGTTTTGCATGATCAAAATGATGTTTTATGAAAAACTTGTGAATATAAAAGTTGTAGATAATTCATATATCTAGTTGCTGTTAAAATTTAGTGGCATTTGGCTATGTGGTTTGGAAACTACATCTATGAATGTTTGGGTAACAGTTTTAGTTGCTCTCTGTCTTGTCAGGACCTGATCCTGTACTTGTATCATTTTGACCTGCTAAACTTGTGAATCATGTTTGGATGATTAAAAATGAATTATAGGCAATTTCATAAACTTTCCAGATTATCTTGTTGCAAGTCATTTAGAGTTTCATAACTCTAGATATGATTTAATTACTCAGCTGCTACTCGTATGTCTAGAAATTGATAATTCTAGTTCTAGTTATTTATTTTGTATGTTGATTAGTGTGGCTCATGTCTTCGATGTTGGTTAACTTAATACACCTGAGATCTTGTATATTGGTATTATATTTGATATGTTAGCTATACCAATGTTTGACTTGATTGGGATTAGTTTGCCCTCTAAATGCTCATATCATCTGGTGTGAAATTGCTTGTCTTGTTTTGTGTATGTGATGCATCATCTATTGCATTTTCATGTATTCATGTACTTGCATCTTGCATCTCATCTAGGTACGCTAGATGAACTACGTGAAGGACGAGATGTGGATGCCAAACCCGAAGACGATGTTTGATGGACTTATCCTGATGATGGACGGGAGGTGCTCGCCAAGTGATTACCATCTAACAACACTGACTTGTGTCATATTCCAGGCAAGCACCGGAGCATCTACTTACCTATGCTTTCTAACCGTCTAATTATGATTTATGATTGCTGCATTAAGTATAGGAGTTGTGTGACACCGTTGCTGCATTATATCCTTGCTTTACCATTGATTATCCTACCTTGATACACCCTGCTAGTCTAGGGCGAGTATTATGCTTAGCTTGCTTAGACGGTAGAAGTCGGGTGATTTCCTGTCATCCGCGAGTATAGGTGGTTACTTATGATTGATGGAAGGCTTATGTTGATATCATCTGGTTGATGGTTATGGTTGTGATAAATGGAGACCGGACGGAGTCTTGTGGGGTTGTTAGACCATAGTGATTCCGTGCTCAGTCGATTAAGGACCGCACCGTTGTTGTACCCCAAGTCATGTTGAACGCATGCCTCATGTTTAGCTGGCGGATAAGTCGTTCCGACCGCGAAGCCCAACACTATCCGGGCCGGTTCTCGATCCGCTCGCACCGTCATCGAGATGGATGGGGACCACCACGGGCGCCAAGAGTAAGTCCGAGGTCCAGGCGTGGGCGGCTAAAGGCGGTCGGGCGGTCCCCGGCACGGTGGTTCCGTGCGAGTCCGCGTGCTTGTCTTCCTGGATACGTGCCATGGTGATCTGTAGCTCACCGACGGGTGAGTGTGGTTTGCATGAGGAATACCCCCTGAGCTCAGTAGTAATCGATTCGAATCGCCATCGTTCCTGGGCAGTGAACACTTGACTTGAGCTGCACCATCGTAGTAATGATTATGGAATGTGGTTAATGATGATGATGGGTTAAGCTGATGAATATGATTATGGATACTACTTACTTGCTTAATCATGATTAATACTATAATGATGCTTAGTCCAGGTGCTCACTTAGCGTAAATAGGAATGATTAAGCTGAGCTATTAATTAAATGTCATTACTGCTTTTCCGCAAAAAGAGTCAAGCTATCCCCTGATAAAGCCTGTCATACTCCTTGGAGTCTTTTACTTTTGAGTCAGTCGGGTAAGTCTAGCTGAGTACCTTCTCGTACTCGGGTTTTTCCCCGCTTGTTGTTTGTCTTGCAGACGGGCATACCTACCACGGGTATTGCGAGACCGGTCTTTTCCCCAGTGGACTAGAAGGCCTTGGGCAAGGTTACTCTTAATATTCTCCCCAACCGCTTTTGATGGATAGACTACGGGTCGGCATCAGATTAATCTTTAAAAATGCGTGAGTTGGGTTGAGCTTTCAAAACTACTTTGCTTTCGCTACTCGGATTTTAAGAACTTGGTTTGTAATAACTTTATTTCCACACTCGATGTTGTCGAACTATTTGTGAAACGTTGTAACATGTGAACGGTGACGCTAAACTTGTACGATCTTGGTTGATGATGTTTGGTTTGAAATCCTTCGAGATTTCGGGACTACCGGGTTTATAATGGCTTAAGTGTGACGAATTACTTGCTTAGCGAGTGATTTTTCACTTATGCTTTTATAAATTGGTCGGTTACGTGACAAAAAGCTCCTCGGGCGTCGTATCGTCGCCCCTCACCGAGGCAGCTCGTCGCCGCCGACGCCGGGGCTCCAAATTGTCCGGCGAGCTATATCGTTCAGCCGGTCGGACATGTGGGCCAAGCTTCCGAAGCCGGTCGTTTCCCCGATCCTTGATCCAGTCATTGGGAGCGTCCGCTTTGAAAAAAGTATTGATCGACGGCGGTGGCGGCGCCCTAAACATTCTCGCCGCGGCGCTTTCCTAGAACTTCGGCTTACGGAAGAACAGCTCGAGCCCCGTGATTCGCCTTTACGGGGTATCATGCCGGACAAGCCTTCTATGCCCCTCGGGCAGATCTCACCGCCTGCCAGTTCGGGCACACCGCAACACTTCAGCGTCGACTACGTCAACTTCATCGTGGCTGATTTCAACGGCGTCTACCACGCTATTCTAGGAAGACCAGCTCTCTCCAAGTTCATGGCTATCCCAAGACTATGGCTACCTTGTCCTCAAGATGCCAACCGGCGAGGGGATCTTGTCCCTCGCTTGCGGTAATGTCCTCATGGCCCATGCTTGTGAGACAAGTGCCTTCGCC
Source organism: Chrysopogon serrulatus (assembly GCA_015844335.1). NCBI lineage: Eukaryota > Viridiplantae > Streptophyta > Magnoliopsida > Poales > Poaceae > Chrysopogon > Chrysopogon serrulatus. The sequence continues at coordinate 3,111 of JADLZL010006065.1, read as the reverse complement.
GCCGCCGGCCGAAGAAGCAAAAAGGTCGCTTGGAGGAAGTCACCTACCAGCCGAGTATCCAAGCCCGCTGAACTTGAAGCTCCGGTGAAGCGGCACAACCGCCCAAGAGGTTAACAAGGCGCATAAGAAAGTCCCTTTGGTCCCCGGCGAGCCAAGCAAGACCGCTATGATAGGGGCCGACCTCGACCCCAAATAGGAAGACGCAGCGCTCGTCCGTTTCTGCTGCAGGAGAACATAAACGTTTTCACTTGAAAACCTGCGGACATGCCGGTGTCCCTAGGGAACGGATCGAGCACTTCCTTAATGTCTCCGAGACAGCCAAACCCGTCAAGCGAAAGCTTCGACGATTTGCTTTCGGGGAAGGAAGGAGGCGATAAGGGCGAGATTACCGGGCTCCTAGATCTTGGTTTCATTAGAGAGGTATTTCATCCGGACTGGTTAGCAAACCCGGTCCTTGTACGCAAAAAAAGAATAATGAATGGAGAATATGCGTTGATTATACCGATCTCAACAAACACCTTGCCGCAAGGATCCCTTCTTGCTCCCTCGCATCGACGAGGTGGTCGACTTTAACGTGGGTTGCCAACTGCTCTCTTTCTTAGATTGCTACTCAGGCTATCACCAGATAGCTCTGGCCCTAGACGACTAGGAAAAGACATCCTTCATCACTCCCTTCGGGGCCTATTGCTATACGACCATGTCGTTTGGCTTAAAAAACGCTGGTGCAACATACCAGCGGGCCATACAGCAATGCCTTGAAGCAGAAATCCGCGACGGGTTATGTGAGGCCGACGCAGATGATGTAGTGGTGAAAACCAGAGAGGCCTCAACACTGGTTGAGGACCTAGACAGGACTTTCAAAGCCCTTAACGTCTTTCAGTGGAAGCTAAATCCGAACAAGTGTGTGTTTGGTGTACCTTCCGGGGTACTGCTCGGTAGTGTCGTCAGCCAGGACGGCATACGCCCTAACCCTGAAAAAGTAAAAATCGTCCTGGATATGAAGCCTACCTGGTTCCTTAGCTTTTGGACAATACAAGACGAAACTAGTACTGAGTAGCACCAACAAACCTGCATTCCTTCAGCGCCGCTGATCCCAACACCAATGTCTGCCTCTTGAATCATGCCCACATCGTTCGCGCCATCACCAATTGCCAATGTGACCTTACCCGTTCCAGTTTTGACAAGCCTAGTCACCTGCATCATATTCATATCACCAGTTCATTAGAAATAATGGCAAAAATAAAAAGAGAACTTGATTTGAGATGCTGGTTAATTAGTTGAGCTTACAAGAGCTTTCTGCTTGGGTGAAGAACGGCAGCAAATGACTGATCCACAACCAACTGCAAGATCGAGGAAAATGCCCTTTGTGTCGTCCTCCAGTGCATATGTAAGTGACTTCCCGTCAATGATCAATGCGAAGGATTCACCAGAAGATGCATTGACAAGCTTCTTTCCCTCGTTTATTTGCCGCACCACGCTATCTTTTGATGCCTGCAATTAATATAGCATAAGGTCGACAGAGGTATATATTAGCAGTTTTTTTTAGAAGAAAACAGAGCTATACATTATTCTCATGCATAATGATCCATGAGAAAATCGGCAACTCATCGCCAATATATAGTACTGAATATATGAACTAAAAACAAATAAAAATAATAGCTGCAATCCGTATTATAGTATTCTCCATACCTTGGTTAAGGCAGCCTTGTCACTGCCTTTCTCCAACGCAATGATGTCCTCTGTCTCCAGAGTGATGGTTATTTGCTTCATTCCTTGCCTTAATAGACTACAGGCGTATCTGAGAGGAAAAAAAGAAAGTGTTACATGTGCAGTAAATTTTGCCAAGTAAGGTAGGAGTATTTCCATTCCATCAGCACCAAAACTGTCAGAAGCTAAGAGATGGCAATATGGCAAGATGCCTACCCAATGTTGATGGCAGTCTCCATCTTGTCACCTGTTAGCACCCATATCTTGATGCCAGCTTGAGCAAGTTTGTCAATGCACTCAGGCACCTAGAAAAGAGCACGGAGGATATGAGCAAACCGAAGAGACATGTTATTAGATACTAGATTGGCACAGATTACCAAATGGAATAAGATTCTCTCACCCCCTTCTGTAGTTTGTCCTCAACAGCAGTAGCACCAAGAAGGATAAGATCCTTCTCCACCAAATCTGCAGCCTCGTCAATCTTTTCATCTCTGTCAGTGCTGACAGAATTCTTAGCTGCTGTGTACTTCCTGTCGAAATATGCATATTCATCCTCCTTAAGCTCACGGTATGCGAGAACTAGTGTTCGCAAACCAGCATCAGCGTATTCATTTATGTGCTGTTGGGTCACTTCTCTGTATGCACTCTCCGAACTTGATAGCCTTTCAAACATTACACTGCACATATATATCGAGATGAATTAAGTCAAGAGAAAGGCATTAAACGGAGAGAGAGAATAATGCTCTTAACAGCACATCCCAGCAGATTAGAGATTACTGAAGATGTACACATACCTGTCAGCTCCTTTAGTAAACAGAAATATTTTCCCCTCCTCATTCTTTACTACTACTGACATCCGCTTCCGTGCGCTGTTGAACTCAAGTACATTCAAGATCTTATATGACCTGCCCAAAGAAAACATATCGATAGTAAAAAAAAGCAGTTTCTTTACTAGAATACTATCAGTATGAGGTGACTCATGTTGTTTTTTTTTTTTTTTTTTTTGTGGGGGGGGGGTGGGGGGGGGAGGGGTGTCAATACTACTACAAACAAGGAGATAAACTTTTCCAGGAAAGAAAACTGAAACAAAGCTGACGAAGCTCATACCTGTCGACTTGTTTCCCAGACGAGGGATCTAACTCACGCAGAGAAACGCCTGTCTGAGTGCGTTTGTAGAACGTGAAACCGAGTTCCCGTGCTGCAACAACAAACGCCGCCTCATCAGGAGACTCTGCTTCGTATGAGATTTTCCCCGACTGTTCGTCAACTTCAGGTATGCACGTGTGACAGACTGCCAGCAGCCGGAAGAACATCTCGATGACCTCAGAGTGGGGTTGGTTAACCCAGTTGCCGCCCATGACACGCTCATCCCCTAAGTGCGTAAAAGATATCCAAAAGTTGACA
>JADLZL010006064.1:0-16133 GCA_015844335.1 Chrysopogon serrulatus | reverse complement strand
TATTGTCGGTGCTAAACTAGTGGTTCCTAGTACCAACGAGTGAATTCGTCTGCGTGCCCCCAACTACGGATGGTGTGCAAGAAGGACACAAGAAGGTTTTTGTATTATCACGCACCAAGGTGCTGTTGGTAGGAGTGTACAAGCAAGTGGAGAGGGAAGCTGTCCCAAGTCTCGAGTGAGATGAATGAGTGTGTGTGTGTGTGTTTGTCAAGGAGATTGCTTGACTTGCTTCCTAGGATTCACTTGTCTTTGGAAGGGCCCCGTCCCTCCCTTTTATAGCCGGAAGGGGAGGGGCCGGGCTTTTTGCTGTCTGATATTTGAATAGGAAAAACGGCGGTGGGCGCCGCCTCATCTGCCGGAGCCTAGGGGCTCCCCCCACTCCTTGTGCCGAGGCCGGGTGAGGCGTGGTTTCGTCTTATGCGGCGCCGCCTTGTCAATGGCGGGCGCCATCTCGTGGAGTCGGCTCCTCGTTCTTGGTGAAGGAGGGGCGTGCGCCTCTGCGGAGGGAATGCGTGGGCGTCATGATGGCGTGCCCGGTACCTTGGCCTTTTTGTAGCTTTGACTCACCCCGGTCCGGGCTCACGAGGGCAGCGGCATCGTTATCGTATACGGCGTGGCGGCGTAGAATATCTGGCGCCTGGGGCCATCTTAAATGCGCCACAGCTCTGGAAGCACAGGTGCCGCATGGTCGAGGGGCACCCGGAAGACTTCGGCCGCCCGTCTTTGGGAGTGGCGCCAGCGCTCTCGCCGGGATGCGGCATGCTCAGTATTTGGACTTCCGTGATGGGACTGTTCTGAAGGTTAGTCATCATGTCGCCCTACGGTGGCGAGCATGGCCGCTACTTGTAGGGATTGCGTAACTCGTGGCGTGGGCGCAGTGGTGGCAGGATGCCTCCCATCCCACCGGGGCTAAGCGTCATCTGCAGATCCCCGTGGGAAAGGCGGGCGGTGGATATATGTCACATCGAGCCCTAGTTTGACACAGGAGTGCTTGGCTTGACACATCAGAGACCCGTCGCCCAGGGGCTTCGGGCGGGGCGGAGATGTCGGCTCCCGTCAGAGGCCTGTCCGCCCCGGGGGGGCTTCGGGCGGGGGCGGAGAATCGGCTCCGTCGAGGCACAATCCATCGAGGGCTCGGGCGGGGCGAAAAATCAGCCCGTCGAGGCACATCCGCCCGAGGGCTCGGGGCCGGGGGGAAAGAAAATCGGCTTCCGTCGAGGCGATCCGTGGGGGCTCGGCGGCGGGGCCGGAGGTTGGCGCTCATCCGAGCCCCTTGCGGAGGTAATGCTTTCGAGGCGGGCCGGAGACAAACAGCGCTGGTCTGGTGCGCCCGATGCGTAGCCAGGTTTGAGCGAGTGGGTGGCTTGTTGGGCTAAGATTTGCGTTTGTTGGGCCTTCCTTAGGGGGCCTTTATTTTGGTCCCAAGCGGTAGCCCCCAGAGCCTACGAAGGAGTGAATGCACTCGTTACGAGGCTGGTGCGTGTTGCCTTGGTTGAAGCGTTTCACTCCCCGCCGAGTGCTTGTATGCCTTGGCCAGTGTAACCAAGGCCTTGGAGGAACATGGAGGTCTCCTCCGAGGGCTTGTTGTTAGTTTGCATGGTGCGGCCTATGGTTATCTTCGGGAACCGTAATTTCGGCCGAGGCGGCTCCCTTTCTTGAAGGCCTTGGAGGAGTGTGTGTGCACCACGTCAGAGGGCTCGTTAAATGTTTTGGTGGCAAAAAGCGATTTGCGTCGCCGAGCCCCGGGGCCCGTCGGCTCGTCCGGGGGGTTCGGCGAGTGTCGGGGCAGCTTTCCCAAGCAGTTCGCGCGTTGGGGTAAGTCCCCGGCCCTCGTGGCGTTGAGGGGGGCCGGTTGGTACTCGATCGTTGGTTTTTACGCACCTCGGCGTCCCTTCCGCGGGGAGGAGGTTGGACTTCATCGTGCCATCGTCGGCGGTGTCGAACACGACTAGGTCCGGTGGTGTTAGCAGGTGGATCCAAGTGAACCTTTGTGCCCGTTAAGCTAGGGGTTAGGTGGGCCGGAGGCGCGGTTCATAAAAGAGCCGCCTGGTATGCTGGCGGGGCTGGGTCCGTCCGCCCGGGTCGGGGGCTCGATGCACTCCCCGCGCGGGATCCCCCCTTTCGGTACCATCTTTGGCCTCGGATCTTTGCTTCGAGGGGCGGCCCCCGCTTCTTGTGAGGGCTAGAGGCATGTATGAGGCCGTCGAGGCGCCCACACTTCTGTTGCCACGAGGCGGTGTTGAACCAAGATGGGCCGGCCTCAAGTTCCTCTGGGCCGTAAATGGGCGTCGCCAGGAGCTCCTTCATGAAGAAGGAAAACCGCCCGTTTCACCACATCGTGGGCGCGCTTTTTCGAGGCGGCCCGGCCAGCGGGATGCGGAGAGAGCGCCGCGCAGGGAGGTGGCGGGCCCCACTTTCCCATTCGTGGCAGGCTGCCCGTCTTGGCGTGTGGTCGTGGGCCCCACGGCCAGGGCGTGATGTCTTGGCCTGCGGCTTCCATGCGGACCACCCTTGATGCTTGAGGCCAGACACTGCGCCACAGATCCCTTTGTGCGGGGCCGGGTCGCGCGCCAGCGTGTGACTCGCTAGACTCGCGTGGCGCGGCCGCTTCGTGTGCAAATCGCTTTGGGTTGCGTGCGGTGTGTAATCGATTCACATGTCGTAAGTTGATCACGCAATTAATGCAAAAGGCAGGGGAAGCGCCCCCGGGTATAAGTACATGCGGCGGCCGCATCGTCCTCCCTTCTCGCCTTCCTCGCCTTTGCTTCCTCCTCGCCATTACCGTGCGCTCGGCGCGGCCGGCGAGGAAGAAAAGAGGCGAGGGAGAAAACTTGCTTGCATCCACCCCGCTCGGCTAGCGCCATGGCGTCGAGGCCCGAGATCGTCGGCGTGGAGGAGTGGGAGGCAGCTCCAGTGGCGTTCTTGGGCTGAGGTGGCCTTCGTGGGGAAGGGGCTTCTCCGCCCCCGCGCCGACAAAGGCCTCCCGGAGTGGATCGTCCCGCCGTAGACCATCGTCCCCGCACCCGCCTCGGGGGATCGTCGTGAGCTTCACGGCGTTCCATGAAACGGGTTCGGGATACCCGATAGTCGGTTCTTGAGGCCATCCTCGAGTACTACGGCCTGGAGGCTGCAACATCTCAACCCCAACTCCATCACGCTTTTTGGCGGTGTTCGTTAAGCCCTATGTGAGGGGGCTTCCTTGGGGTCGAGGTCCACTTTGGGACCTCTGGCTCCACTTCTTCGAGGCGCCTCTTCTTCAAGGCGTCGAGAGGGGGGAAGAGGATATCCGTCCAGCGTCGGCGGTTTACATCTTTGCAGAATTGCGGCAGGCTTCGCTGCCGGGACCGTATATCCCGGCGAAGCTGACCTCCTCCAACCGTGGGCGGCGCGAAGTGGTTCTACCTCGGGAGCGACTCCGGCCACACGCCGCTTGCAGGGAAGGTGTTCGGCCTTGACCCCGAGGTGGAAGGAGGAGATCATCCGAGAGGGTCATCCCTCTGGAGAAGGTGTTCAGCTGTTGAGGAGGTTGTCCCGGAAAGGGGGTTAGATCGTCGGTCGTCATCGCCTTCCTTCCACCGGCGTCGAGTTACGCCCCTCATGCATAGGCGACCTTGCACATTTGACATGAGGAAAGGCGGCCAAAATTTGGGGCGAGGATGTCGTCCGTCGACCTTGATCACTGTTGAGATCGTCGGCGGACCAAGGAAGGCGGCGTCGGTGACCGGCGTCTCCAGCCTCTACAAGGTCGCGATGCGACCCACCGGGATGCCGTCTCCGTGGTGAGTTTCTATGACGTCTTGGTGTCGTTCGTTTCTCCCCTTGTCCCTTACTTTGCTCTATTCTTCCTGAGGCATCCGGGAAGGGGGCGTCAAGCCCCCCATTGCCCCACATGAGAAGGAGAAAAACGGGGCCCTCGCGGAGAAAGGAAGGGGAAGAAAGAAAGAAAGGACAGGAATGTCCCGCCCAAGGAGAAACAGCTGGCCCAGGCGGAGAAGCTGCTGGCGCCCGGCGGATGAGGAGGCTCCAGAGCCGACCCCCCTCCGGAATCCTCAGGCTGATGATGATGAGGATGACGAGGAGGGAGGGAGGGAGGCCTCAGCCTTCTTTGACAGCATCGCCCCCCGTGAAGGAAGGGAGTGGGGCGCCGTGGCGTTGAAGGACAACGCTCCCACCTCTCACTTGTAGAGGCCCGAGCCCGAGGTGGCGAAAACGTGACTCCGTCGGGAGGATGAGCCCCTCACGAGGTAGATCCCCCGTCGGGGCCGTTGAGGCGACTCGCCCTTGCCACCGAACGGCTGGCGGCGGGGGAGGACCGCCGGGGGTGAGGCACCGAGCCTCGGCCCGTGGCGGCGCGCATGGTGGGTCGGTGTCTGTGCCCGTGACCCCACGAGTCGCCTTGGGGCCACCTCGGTCCGGAGTCCCAGCCCGGGCACACCCCTTCGTGGCCGATCGTTTTCAACCGCCGTGCCCGAGGTAGGTGTATCGGTCCTTTTTAGTCTTCGCCGCTCTTCCTTCTTTTCTTTTTCCTTTTTTGAAGCTCACTTCTTCTTCTTACGCGGCAAAAAAGCGCAAAACTGCCCAACCCAGGCTCCCGCTTGCTCTCGGCGCAGCAGTGAACCTGAGGCTAAATACTGGCGGCGCCACTACTTGCCCGAGGGTGGCGGCGCCGGCCAGCGAAAGTGGTGATCGAGGCGCCCTCGGCCATGGAGACCACCTTCCGCTCGTGACGGAGAGAAGGGCAGCGCCCGTGGAGGCCTTGGCGCTGGCATGTGGAGGCCATGAGCGCGCCCGTCGCGGAAGCCGTAGCAGCGCGCCCGGCTCGATAACCCAGCGACATAGTCATGGAGGGGCGGCGCCCGTTCCGCTAAGCCGCCTCGGCGCAGGTGGTGATCCCCTCCTCGGAGGAGACCACCCCGGGGGAAAGAGGTGGTAAATGCGGATACTACCTCCTGGGGCGGCAACATTGTGGGGTCGTCGACCGCGGCGCCCGCCGAGGGGTCCTCCGGCCCGAGCGTGCCGCCCAGCGTAATAAATCTGAGTCGGACCGCGGGACTGAAGGGGCCGGCGATCTATATCTTTGGACGGCGCCTTAAAGTCGACCGGTGGGGGTGACGGCGGACAAGTACATGAAGTCGGCCAAAAACACTGCTTGATCTGCTCGCCCGATCTTCTCCGAGGACCTCCCGACCTGATGAAGGTAATACAAACATTAGTGGTCGAATCCCTTACCTTAGCGGCTAATCCGTTGGCCGACCGTTATAGGACTTTGGCGTCAGGGAGAAATCGGGGTTTCTCGGTTTCAGAAAATCGGCAGGCGCTCCATCTCAACGGCAGGAGGCCGAACCAGCTGCCTCCGAGCTAGCTGCTCGGGCAGGGCTCGACAAGCTCCGCGCGCCCAGAAGGAGAGCGATGAGGGCGGGGCTTCTTGGAGGCCTCGAGCACCATCGGGACCTTGACGAGAACACAGTGAATCTGGACGGACGATTACCCGGCTCTATGTCAATGATGTCACCATGATGCGGGCCGAGCTTGGTCAAGCTCAGAACAGGCTCGGCCTTGTAGCGGAGGAGGTGGTGCAAGCGGAAGGTAAGTCTTATGTTTGGGCGCCCATATCCCTTGCCGCCCGCTCGAGAGATTGACCCTTGGCGGATGCGGAGGAGAAGAAGTCGTCGGGCCGGGCGGCCTGTCCTTGCCTTGGCTGCCTACTCCTCAAGCGCGAGGCGAGAACTCGACGCCACCCGAAGAAGAAAAAGGTCGAACCGTTTGCCCACGGCAATCGAGGCAGCCGAGCCCGCCCGGCAGGCGTCCATTGGCCGCTGGGCGTTGCCCGGACTCAAGTGGGCCACGCGTCCGCGCCGCCCTTGATCCGCCTTGAGGACCGGGGTGTCGCATACCCTGGCGACCCCTGCCCACTACCGACCTCGACCTCCCCCAAGATTTCCGAGGCTCGTCGTCGCCGGGACGGAGGGTCATGAGGAGAAAGGTATTTGCCAGGCTGCTCCATCGAGTGAGAAGAAGCTACGTCAGCGGTCGGGCACTTCCAACGGCTATCCTCCACAGTCTGCTGAAGGGCCGACACCGCGGGTGCCTTAAACTTGAGGGCCGGAGGGGTGGATGCCCCCCATGAATCCTGTAATTCGGGCCGAGGTGTGCCCGTGTAAAAAACGATTAGTATTTTGTTTTTTACGTATGGAGTCTAAGACTTTGGCCCGTCGAGGCCTTATGTTTCTTATCTTGACTCTTTAGTTATCTACGTGTTTCCCTTCCGTGGTGCTTGTTACTTAGTCGTGCGGGGGGGCTTTGCGGCCGTGAGTCGCCCTTTAGCCGAAAGGTAGGGATCGCGTTGATTGTCACGGTCCCGTTGCCTTTTAAAATGGTGACTTCCCCGAGGGCTCGGAGTCCCCTTTTGGTGAGGGCTACAGCGGAGTGCCGTGGCGCTTGGGCGTAGGTGGCCTCGCTGACTCGGCGCCTCGGCCTCGGGGTGACTCGGTCGTGCCCTTAACTAAATACCACGAGACCTTCGGGGCGTAGAGTCTCTGAAGAATAGTCGGGGAAAAGCGAAAAAGGATTTTCGCGGGGTGCTTTTCGGGAGGGGTTCCCCCTTTCTAGCCCCGAGGGAGGCTTGGTTTTGGTAAGACAAAACCAAGTCTCAACTCAGTCCTAATTGAGGAGAAAACGCTATGTCTTGGGGAAAGCGCCCAAGGACTTAGTGTTTATCAACGAAATGTACAAAACGTATGTACAATGCTTGGAATTTTAAGGAAAAAGCGGCGTAGGCTGTTGGATGTTCCAAGCGTTGTTGAGGACTTTCGCCCTTCTCGTTGGCCAGCTTGTAGGTGCACGGCGAGGACCTCTGCGGCGATGAAGGGCCCCTCCCAAGCGGCGTGAGCTTATGGCGGCCTCTGTTGTCTTAGGCGGAGGCAGACCGCAGTCGCCTTCCTTGAGGTCTCGGATCCGGACTCGGCCCGATTAGTGGTAGCGTCGGGAGGCTGTTGGTACCTTCTTGAGTGCGAGAAGGGGGGCTGCGTCCCTAGTTTCCTCGAGCATATCTAGCGAGTCTTCCCGAGCCCCTTGATTCCGAGCCTCGTCGTAGGCTTTGAGCCTCGGAGATCCGAACTCAAGTCGATTGAGCAGCATTGCCTCGGCGCCGTACACTAGGAAGAAGGCGTGAACCCGTGGCCCGGCTCGTCGTCGTCTGAGGCTCCCGGAGGACCGAGGGGAGTTCCTCGAGCCATCTTTTTGCCAAACTTGTTGACTTTGTTGAAGATCAGGGGCTTGAGTCCTGCAATATCATTCCGTTGGCTCGCTCCACTTGCGGATTCGTGCGGGGTGCGCGTTGAAGACCCGGCGATGCGTATCGGGTGTTCGTCGCGAAGTTTGGAACCGCCCCGTGAACTGGAATGCCGTGGTCGGTGATGATGGAGTTCGGGATCGGCGGTGGATGATGTCGGTGAAGAAGAGCACCGCTTTGCTTTCGGATCGGATGTTGGTGGCAGGCGCGCCTCAATCCACTTGGAGAACTTGTCAATGGCGACAAGTAGGTGCGTGAAGCCCAGGGCGCTTTCTTTAAAGGGTCCCTACTAGGTCCGGGCCCCCATGCGGCGAAGGGCCATGCGATCGGGATAGTGCAGGCGCTTGAGGCAGCAGGTGCGTTTGACAGCGTAGTCTTGGCACCCCTCGCGAGTGCGCACTACCTCGATAGCGTCGGCGGCTACGGTCGGCCCGGGAACCCTTGTCGGAAAGCCGCTTAGCCGAGGCGGCGGGGGAGGGCGTGGGGGCCGCACACCGGCGTGGATCTTGCGGGGCCGAGGTGAGACCTTCCTCGGCGTGATACACACAGCTGCAAGACCCCGAGGAACCGTCCGGTAGAGCTCGTCCTCGATGGCCCGAAGGACTTTGCTCTCCTCGCGTGCGCTTTGGCTTGGTTGAAGTCCTCGGGGAGGCGCCTCGGGCCGATCGATCGAATGCGGCTCTCTCGGTCCGGCTGAGATCGGCCCGGGGTTTCCTCCGTCGACCTCCATGATCTCGGCGCTCGGTGCCGAGTGCGTTCTGAGGCTCAAAGGGACCTCGGGGCGGGGGGGGCGTCGGACGATTCTCCGGCCCCGGGCGGTATGTTTCTCCTCGGCCTCTTCACGCCCTCCCCGAACTTCGGCGGAGGAGGGGCGGAGTCTTTAGTGAAAAGCGTCGGGGGGGGAACGGGGCTCTTCCGGCAGCGATCTTGGCGAGTTCGTCGGCGGCTTCGTTGTACCTCCGGACGGCGTGGTTGAGCTGAGCCGTCGAACTTGTCCTCCGAGGCGCGCACCGCCTTGCGTCTGGCGTCCATCTTTGAAGGCCGTGGCGGCTGAGTCCTTCATGACTTGGTCGATGGCGAGCTGTGAGTCGCCTCGGACGTCGGCGCTTGACATAAGTTCGGCCAGCGATCTTCAACCCGTTGGCGAGGGGCCTCGTACTACGCCATATTATTTGTATTGGGAGGTGAAGGCGGATCACGTACCGCATGTGCACCCCATGAGGGGAGACGAAGGAGGCCGGCGCCGGCTCCGGTCTTCATCGAGGGACCGTCCGAAATACATCGTCCCGACGATACACTTTGGAGGCTGGGGAGGCAGCAGGCATTTGGTGTCCGTCCACTCGCTAGGAAGTCGGCAAGACTTGGGACTTGATGGCCTTTCTTGGCGCGTACGAGAGGGCCTCTCCCATGAGCTCAACGGACCACTTGGCGACCCGCCCGAGACCTCCCGGTTACGGAGGATCTCCCAACGGAAAGGAAGAGACCCACCGTTACGGGGGTGGGCGTCAGTAGTGCCCAGGAGCTTGCGCTTGCGTCGGGGACCACCGCGTAGAGCAGCTTACGGATGCGCGGGTAGCGGATCTTGGTCTCAGGACAACACCTCGGTGATGAAGTAGACCGGCCGCTGGACCGGGCGGTGCGTGGCCCTCCTCTGTCTTTCAATGGCGATGGCTGCGGCCCACCACAGGTGGTCGCGGCCCGGCATCTGGGAGGAGGGTTCTCCCCCGGCGGGGGGGGGCGAGATCGGGGCGGTGAGGCGGCTTTGAGCTTGTCGAGGGCCTCCCCGAGCCTCGGAGGTCCGGGGCGCTCGGTCTTTCTCAAAGAGCGATCTGAGGGGCAAGCCCTTCTCCCGAGGCGTGAGATAAGCTTAGTGAGGCGCAAAGGCATCCCATGACCAGCGCCCCCTTCGGGTTCTTGATCGGGCCCATGCTGCGTCACCGCGTTCACCTTCTCGGGTTAGGCTCGATGCAGCGTTTGGAGGCAGATGAACCCAAGGAGCATGCCTCGGGGGGACAGAGCGCACTTCTCGGGGGTTGAGCTTGGCGGCTCTTGGGCGCAAGACGAAAAGTGATCGTAAGGTCGGAGATGATGTCGTCGTCGGCCTTTTTTTGTCTTGACTTCGATGTCGTCGGCGTAGGCCTCCTCTCTCGGCGTGGTCACTTAGCGCCTGCATGCACGGCCCGTCGTTGCCCCCGCGTTCCGGAGTCGAAAGGCATCGTCCGCGTAGCGTTACATGCGAAAGGGGGTGATGAAGGACGTTGCGGTTTGGTCGGACTCCTTCATCTTTATTTGAGTGGTAGCCGGGAAGTAAGCATCAAGGAAGGATAAGAGCTCACACCACGAGGTGGAGTCGATTATCGATCAATGCGTGGTAAAGGAAGGGAACTTTTGGACATGCTTTATTTAAAAGCGGGTATAGTCTACATCCTCCATTTCCCTCTTTTTTTCTTAACCATTCTGAGGATTAGATAACCACTCTGGTGGAACACCTCCTTGATGAATCCGGCCGCTAAAAGCTTGTTTACTTCCTCGCCGATGGCTCTGCGCTTTTCCTCGTCGAATCGGTATAATATTGCTTCACCAGTCTGGACCCGGCCCGAATATCAAGGGAGTGCTCGGCGACATCCCTCGGAATGCACGGCATGTCGAGGACTCAAAAAAATGTCGATGTTTGCGTGGAAAGTCGGCAACCTTGCTTCAAGGGGTCGAGGGAGTCGCCCGGATCTTCACCGCCTTGCGGATGGAGGCGGGATCCAGCGAGACCTCCTTTACGCCGTCCGGATGGCTCGAATCTTGGGCGTGGCCGCTTGGTGTCGAGGGCCTCGGAGATCGCCCACGACCTCAGCGTGCTCGGCGCCTCGGCCGTCGCAGTTGAGCAGCGTGCTCATAGGAGGAGCCAAGCGTGATGACGCCATTAGGGCGGTCTTGAGGAGGAAGGTAAGTGTAGTTGGGGACGGCCATGAACTTCGCATCTGTGCGGGTCGTCCAGGATGCCGTGATAGGTTCCTCGAAAGTCAACCCACGTCGAAGGTGATGACCTCCCTTGCTGAGGATTAGATGGCGTCCCAAAGCGGACCGGGAGAGTCGATCGGCCAGGGGGCAGTAGCGTCTACCCGGCACTCACATGAAAGGGAGGCTCTTTGGGCTAGAAGGCTGGCGCTCTATCCCCAACGGTGAGGGGTTTAGGAGTAGAGGATGTTAAGGGCATTCCGCCATCCATGGCACCTTGGTGGCCGCACGTTGCCCGACAATGGGGCCCACGGCCCGGAGTCACCTTGGCTTTAACACGTAGGCGGGTGAGGTTAAATCGATCTTTGAGAAAGGTGATGGCGTCAATGCGGACCACAGCCGAGAATGCTAGGATTAAGCGGGATACCGCAAAATATCTCGGCCTTCGCGCTTGATCTGGCCCGAGGTGAGATTAAGCGGCCCGTCCCAGATGACCATAGCGTCATGGACCTCGGGGAACTCCTCGCCTTGTTTTTCCCCCTCCTTCTTCTTCTTGCCTTGGTGGGGAAGCTTGATAGAAGCGACAAGCCAAGTCGCACTCCCCATAGTGTGCTTGTGACGGGGAATTTGTGGAAAGGGGGGCTTTTTGAGCATGTCGTGTTGAAGGCCGGGCCGGGAGGACCTCGGGGGGGTCTTGCGGTCGGCAGCGACAACGATATCGTCCTCGAGGTCCACCTCTTTCTTGCCCTTTTTCCCTTTGTGCTTGTTCTTCTTGTTTTTACGGGGCCGCGGGCTGCCTCCCCCCTTAGCATTGTCCTCCCTTCCCGCTTCCCTTTGCGTAGGCGTCGCGGAAAATCGCTCCACCGCCTCCTCGCCGGATAGGATTCGTCGCCACCTCGAGCGGCTTTCGTTGGCGGTGGTGCGGCATCTCGCACTAACTTCGTGGGCGAGCTCCTTGCCGAGTGCGTGCCGATCAAGGAATCTGCGATGATAGCGATGCAGGCCCGCAGCTGAGGCAGCTACTGTGCACTACTTCGGCGCGATGAGAGTCGCGGCGTCTCGTCGGGCCTCTGGCGGCGGCTGCTGAGATCCACGAATTCCCGAGGCGCGCGTATGTGCCACAAATTTCCCACAAAACCACGACTAGCTCGGACCGGTCTGGCGGATCGTGCGGGGCGGGAAGATGCTCTCGAGCCCAAGCGGCGTGCCGAATCACCTAAGTGCGGCGGAAGGTTGCGGATGATAAGCCGGTCATCGTCCAGCGCCGCCAAGCTGGCATGCTAGGCGGTAGTCGTTGAGCCAAAACCTCGAGGTTCGTTTCTCGAGTATTTGGCAAGATTGGCGAGCTACGAGCAGGAAGGAGCACGTCTTGGCTAACGGATCTCATGTGGCCTTGGACCCCGAGAGGATCGGCATCGTCAGCCGAGTCCTCGTCGCTATCAGCGCCTTCCGCCTCTGCGCGGTGGCGGTCGCATCCGGCAGAGGCCGGCTTCGCTTTACGGCGTTGTTGATGGCGTTCGCAGCGTCACCAGGTCGTCGATGCTTTGCACTTGATGCGTCGAAAGGCGGCTCAGCGGATCGGCCTCAGTGATGGATCATGATGGACCGAAGCTTCGCTCGCGTCGTGGGGCGTTCTTCGTCCTCCTCATCCCTCGGTGTTCGATGCCCTAGGAAGCCCAGGAGCTTTCGGCTCTTCGAGACGGCGGCGGTCTCGAGATAATCTAGCGAGATCATCTCGAATCCGTCGTCCCTCGGGGTCGATGGTTCCGGCATCGGCCGGACGAGGAGGGCGAGCCACTGCGACGTTATGACTTGCGGCGTGGGAAGATGGGGGGCGCTCTCCACCCTCAGTGGTTGGCGATTCTTACGATTGACGTCAGCGGCGTGTTGGCGGCGGCGGGGCTAGGATTGCGTGCCGCCGCGGTGGGCATGCTCGTATGCTTCTATCTCACAGTCGTAGCGTGACGGTCGGCGCTCGAGCTTTGTCCCGCAGCTCCAGAATCCGTTCGATAGCGAGGGCGCAAGTGGCCTCGAGGGGTAGCCGGTGGCTCGCCCGGTCCCGAGGGGCCGCGTGTCTTCGGAGTTTGTGGCCCACAGCCGGAGGCTGGGATGTGTTAAGGTCCTCGGGGGGTTGCGCGCCTGCAGTCGCTCCCGTGGCGGGCACGGGAGTCACGGCACGAGTGCGCCGTCGTCGTTGCCGTTGCCGCATCGCGGGCCGAGCTCACCCGATCTCACGTGAAAGCATTCACGAGTCGGATCGTACATGTCGATGCGGGGAGTCGAGCAGGGGTAGCCCGAGCGAGGCATGCTCGGGAAGGAACCCCACGGGCTCAGGTGTCCTCGAGGTAGCGCGGATCGAGGGTGGATGTAGCGCTTCGCCCGGAGTGAGACGCCCGTGCTCCCTCTGCCCTAACAGGTACTCCTCATAGGCGTGGATGGATCCGTCGGGGATGTCAGCGTCGAGGCGCTCCATGGCGCGTCTGGCCGGCGCGTGGGCGCCTCCTCGGGGCTCCCATGGCGGTGGAGGCCGTCCGTTGCGCGTAATGGCGGCAGCGTTGACAGAGGCCAAATGGGCTGGCGTGGTGGCGGCAGCGGCGTCGCTCGCCACCTAGCGCCGCAAGGTCCTCCTCCAGGCTGCTGGCGTCGTGATGCGTCCGTCGCTTCGGCGAGGCAAACGGCGTGCCACCCGGCGCCTCTACGCAATTTGGCTGATGGAGTCCAGAAGCACTGGTCGGGGAGGTCCACGGATTCCGTAGGGAAGTTCCATGTCGTCTTTGGACTCCGGTTGACCGACAGATTTCGGAGCTCACCAAGCGGGATCGGGGTCAGGCTCCCGCGGAGTGGAGTGGAGTTAGAGTGGGAATCCGCCCGAAAATGCGTTCTTTGGCCATTCGGAGTTTTTGGCGGGAAGGAAGCCGCTGCCTAAAGTCCCCTAGCGCGCCAAGTGCGTGCTAAAACTAGTGGTTCTAGTACCAGATGAATTTGCGTGCGTGCCCCCAAGGATGGTGTGCAAGAAGGACACAAGAAGGTTTTTGTATTATCACACCAGGTGCTTTGTTGTTGGTAGGGTGTACAAGCAAGTGGAGAGGAAAGGGAGGCGTCCCAAGTCTCCGAGTGAGATGAATGAGTGTGTGTGTGTGTGTTTGTCAAGGAGATTGCTTGACTTGCTTCCTAGGATTCACTTGTCTTTGGAAGGGCCCCGTCCCCTCCCTTTTATAGCCCAGGAAGGGGAGGACGGGCTTTTGCTGTCTGATATTTGAATAGGAAGAAGGCGGTGGGCGCCGCCCTCATCTCTTAGGAGCCTAGGGCTCCCCTCTCCTTGTGCGAGGGCGGGTGAGCCGATGGTTTTCTCTTCTTTGGCCTTGGCATTACTTGTCAATGGCGGGCGCCATCTCGTGGAGTCGGCTCCTCGTTCTTGGTGAAGGAGGGGCGTACGCCTCTGCGGGGGTGCAGCGTGGGCGTCATGATGGCGCGTGCCCGGGTACAGCAGCTTTCTTTGTGAAAGCGACTCACCCCGTCCCGGGCTCACGAGGGCAGCGGCATCGTTATGCCATTATCGGCGTGGCGGCGGTAAGAATCTGGCCTGCGGGGCCATCTTAGATGCCTGGCTGGAAGCTGGGTGCCGCAGTGGTGAGAACGCGGAAGACTTCGACGCCCGTCTTTGGGGTGGGGCAGCGCTCTGCTTAGGGGATCGCGGCATGCTCCGTATTTGGACTTCGGTAGGACACATTACGAGGTTAGTCATCATGTAGCCCCTCTGATGTGAGCATGGCAGCTCTTGTAGGTGCGTATCGTGGCGTGGGCGCAGTGGTGGCAGGCGCCTCCCATCCTGCCGAGGAGCTGGCGTCATCTGGCCGATCCGCGTGGGAAGCGGTGGATATGTCACATGGAGCCCTAGTTTGACACAGGGAGTGCGGCCCGCGACCTGTCAGAGACCCATCACGCGGGGGCACCGAGGCGGGAGGACGAGTCGCTCCCGTCCAGGCATCCGCCCGAGGGGGCTTCGGGCGGGGCGGGCTCGGCTCCACGTCCGAGGCTTTGTTCGCCCGAGGGCCTCGGGCGAAAGTGCGCCCCGTCGAGGCTCTCCCTGCCGAGGCTCGGACGAGAGTGGAGAAATCGCTTCGTCGAGCAGATCGATGGGGGCTTCGAGGCGGGGGCGAGATGGCCTCATCCGAGCCCCTTCTTGAGTAATGCTCAGGCCGGGCGAGAGACAAAACTGCCCGTCTGATGCGCCCGATCGTAGTAACCAGGTTTGAGCGAGTGGGTGAGCTTGTTGGGCTAAGATTTGCGTTTGTTGGGCCTTCCTTAGGGGACCTTTATTTTGGTCCCGAGCATATATAAATTAAGTTTTTCTAAAGACAAATCTAATTTAAATGGTGAGCAATTTAGATAGAATTGTTTTGTCCAGATCCGTCACAACCAAACAAGCCTTAAGCGGTTTTGATCCTCAACCACGGACATCAATTTAAGCGTCATTTTTGTTTTTAGCGAAAGCCTCATACAAAAAGTGGTGCACCCCACGAATCTATAAAAAGGATGGCAAAGCCCAACTTCCTAAGATTAAGGTTTAACATCAAAGCGCAAAGCCAGAGTGACTGGACCCTAGGGACGTCAGCCAAAGGCGGGCGCATGTCATTTATTCAGAGCGCCCAGGCGATTCTTGTACTGCCTTCGACCGCCACGTGATAGGCTGGTATCTTGGACACAAGAATCCCTCACATGCCCTAATCCGCCCTTTGCCTCCCTCGGACACAAGAGGCTCCGGCGCCTTGGCTCTCCCCGTTACACTGCCGTCAGCTGGCGGCGGCTTGACTGTCTGGCGTCGCGAGACATTTTCACTCCGCTCATTTGCGTCAGTGATGGTAGCTGCCCACGTGACTCCACCACCTTTGCCACTTTACCTTTCCATGTCTTAGTTATGTGTACCTCTAGAATTTGTTGTTCTCACACACCATGAGATCAAGACCGTTTCGTCTACTCGGTTCTTTCTCGGCAGTGAGAGGCCTCGGCCTACGGGGGAAAAATGTGGCGTGTCATGATGCCATTTCCTTATCTCACCCTCATAGTTTATGCGCCTTCAGAATCCAAGCTCGACTCGGTTGGCGCCCTCAAATGCGAAAGTCCTGCAGCCTTACCTCGCGAGTTCGCCGTTCAGCGGGCGGCTCAGGGGGAGGCATTGATGCTGCGTGGAACCCGAGCGTGCTCTCGGCACGACACTGTCAGCCAAGATGTCTCCCTCTCTATCCCCCTTCACCTCAACCACCTCCTCCTACTCCTTCTCTATACGCAACATCTCGGCCCCTCCGATCACGCGACGCCCATTCTGGCGAGCTCATGTCCCTAACCGAGGACACAGGCGTGGCTCGCCATTAGCGACTTCAATCTCACAAGATCGCCGGCGGACAAAAATAATCCCAACTTCAAGCTGGAATAGGGCACAAAAATTCAATGGCCTTGTCAGTGGCCTTGCTCGAACTCCCTCTCTGGATCGGCTCTACACCTGGTCCAACAAGAGATCCTCACCCACCCTCGCCCGGACTCGATCGACTTTCATCAACAAGATTAGCTCGTGTCTTTCCTAACTCGGCCTCTCCTCCCGCCTAGAGCTCGACTTGACCATATCCAGCTCATCCTCTCTATCCCCACTTCTATACCCAAGGCCCATCTTTCCGTTTCGAGAATGCCTGGCTCAAAGATCCACCTACATTGGCGAGAACCTTCTAAATTATATGGCCCTGAGCACGACATTGTCCTTAAGACCTTTGTCGGCCGTACTTAAGCACCACATAACCTAGAATGTCTGTCGGGTGAACCCCGATAAACCACAATTCCTCGGGATCGATACTTACGAGGAACATCACGATGTTACAACAGTTTTCATACAAAAATACGA
>JADLZL010006063.1:0-106009 GCA_015844335.1 Chrysopogon serrulatus | reverse complement strand
ACTGCTCATGCAAGGTATGGAGCCCAATTTAAATACCTATTGGAACAAATGATTAGATCATTGAATAAATCTTTAAGCCACAAATTGTTCAAAAGACCATAAGCAAATTGTACACTACGTATACGCATGTTTGCCAAATCACCATCTCCTCCACAGTTTGGGGAGTCCACTCACCTGAGCATAATAGTTATGATTAGTTTTACTAAGAGCAATAGTACCCCATCATGAATTAAGGATTAGAGTCCTAATTGATTCACTGTCTTATCCATGACTACAGCTCATGACCTAGGTTTATACGAGTTAAAGTAGAACACGTCCAGCCACAGGATAGAGTCCGATTTGAAGATGTAATAGAATAGATGACGTCTATGCAATGCACAAGCATATACGCTTATACTATAATATTAAAGATAGAAGGGATTCTTCTTTATTACTTTTTATTTACTTCTCACAATGCACTGACCTTCCTTCCTATCTCGTATGCAATCTGGACTCATAATCATGCTCATATAGTTAGAAGAGCAGGCCAATGATGTTATGAACTTTGATTTTACGGGGTATTGGAACAGATGACATGATCGTTGAATACATCTTCAGCTTAAAATTTATATCGTTTTTGTTGACACTTCTTATATGTTTGTTTTTTTTTCTCCCGTTGCAACGCACGGGCATATTTTGCTAGTTATACCTAATTAAGTTGTACTCGAAAAAAAATTATCAACGGACAAAACCTATTACAATAAAATAGTTCCACACTGGCCCTATTGCCACACGTTTTTTTAGTAGAAACGATACTATATCTGGTAAATGATCGTCGGATGCTCATCCCACAAGGAAAACTGCGATTACAAGTGCATGGGGTTAGAAACTGAACTGAGGGCTGGTTAACGTCACGCCACAACATGAAACTGGTGAGATGCTTCAGTTGTTTGGATGCCATGGCACCTTAGATTACTTCTTCCCTTGTGATATCAATTCCATGAGATATTGCAAGACAGTTCATTCTACAAACTGACAATGCAAGACATCAAAGAAATGGTAGACGAATAGCCGATCTACTGATTAAGGTGGAACACGTTTCTCTCACATGCCATGGCAGCTAGAGGAAGAGTAGGCAGCAGGGACATTGTACCCTATAACTTGTCGACCCTCTAAGACGTGAACGTTCGTGCAGATGAGCTTAGTAAAGAAAACAGATGCGATTTAACAATGGTATTATGATCAAGACACATAATGACAAAAGTCAGGATTCTCTATTATCCAGATCTTGAACTGGTTGATATATCCAGGGCCACTGGCTTATTGGATCATAGTAACAAGACTGACACACCACTATTTCACAACTTGTTTGAACCGTACAGTTCAGGCAACAGAAAATAAATAATAGCTTTCAAAATCCTGTGGATATCATCCAACTAGACTAATAGCAACATCAAAGAAACTATGATACCAGAACAACAAAACCTTATTCTCCGAAGCAAACAAAGGTATAGACTGCATTCAGTGCACTAAATATGTTTAAGGCAGATATTAAAAATTTGCCACTCTTTCACATCTAAGTACATACAGTGGGTACAACATCCAACAAATCATAGAGGCTCTAGTGCTCAAGTGTTGTAATTACTAATCCTATCCATCTGTTCAACGAAGGGGCAAGCTCCTATTATCCATTCCAAAAATTAGACGTTACTGAAAAGACTTGTACCTTTTGTCTTCAAGAACCTTATATAGATGCTCTTTTGTTTCTTCTCCAATGTTGAAAAGCAGGTTACAGGGCTTGTGTAAAAAGCACAACAAGAGATAGCTGTCAGAAAATAGAAGGAAGGTGCATGCACTGATGCACCAGACACATGGTTATTTCTCTTCATTGTCTGAATCAGACTCTGCAAAAACAGGTTTTGGCTGGGTTTGGGAATAAGCTGGTGCAATAAACTTTGGGTCTTTCTCTGCAGCATCAGCATACTTTAAAATCGCTTCTCTTGGATCTTCGTTCATCCAGGTCTCCTTAATTAAACCACCTTCCTGTAAAATGCAGAAAGAGAGCAAATATATGGGGTAAGTAATCAGTTGAACCCAAATGGCACTGGTGGGACATGCAGAAAACCTAAGACAACCCCAAGTACAACAAATAAATACAAAACACATGGAGATATTAAGTATGTGCACTACCTTCAAGAGGTACTGTGTCAGCAAACTGCCTTTTGTAGTACCAACTCTTCCACCATAACCTGGACCATTCACAGGTGCTTCTGGCTTGTGTGATTTGAGAGGGTCTTTCAGTATCTTCTCTCTTTGACGTTTTAACTTGGTTGATCTCTGAAAAGTGGCAATGCATGTGGATTGTGTATGACAGGTTGCACCTCAAAATCATCAACAGACTTTTTTCCTTGGTGCTCGTCCAACACATACAAGAGCTCCCCCTTTGACTAATAGAAGGATCATACAGGATATGAGTCCCGCCTTCTTTCTTGTCTCCAACTGTCGCAAACACCTAAAGGTAAAACGAAGAAGTTTAATAATATCCTTTAAAATGTAGTGCTCACTTCTTGAAATTCATTAGTAAGAGGAAAAAACCTGGTTGATTCTTGGATGCCAGAGGCACCTTATCACACTGTATTGTGGTGAAATCCCGACCCTTGATACAAGCTCAAGTTTCTTCCTATCAAAGAAACAAAGTAACCCCCCATTGTCACCATCTTTTTCAATAGATGTTCCTGTAAAAATAAGCTGCTCATCTGGGCTAAAGGCTGCATTTGTCTCAGCGTAGTGATTTGGCAAATCTTCAAATACTTTCAAAGGAGTTTTCATTCTTCTCAAATCCCATATCTGCATTCACCAATGTAACATCCCAATTAGATACCTTGGAATAATAAGAGAAGGAAAAAAGGAAATACGACCTGACACTGACAGTACGGGGACTAGCACAACCAGCCTTATTTCGTAGGTCAGGTGTGAATCTAATCTCTTACTTTAAACTAGCGTACAGTCAAGTTGTACAGTCTGCTTGTAAGTATAGCAGGGTTCTAAAGAACGAAGAACGCATCAAATGCCACATTACTACAAATCACATATCTGCATAGCTACAGTACAACCAAACAGCCCAAAAATATCTAACACAACCAGACAGTTCACAAAGTTGCAAAGTTCAATAATAGACATAAATATGAAACCTCCCCTCACATCCATAAGGACATAATCAAGTTAAAAAGTTAATCTGAAGTTTTGAAATTTGTAATCCTCAAAGCTCAGGTAAATTACCTTAAGAGTACTATCCATACTCCTTGACAGAAGAATCTGTCCATCTGTTGAAAACTTAACCCCAGTAATATCCTCTGTGTGTGTTTTCTCAACATGGATATCTGGTCTGCTACCCCATCCAGCTTTTATGGTCCAGATCTATGGGGGATACAGTATGCAGGTCAGAGAGCATTACAAGAAACAATTTGATTTAATATAAAGTGATAGAGGAACATAAGAATTCTACATAAAATATATACCTGTATAGAACCATCTCCTATGCCACCCACAATTCTTTTTTCCTTCATAGTCCCATGCACACGATGTAACAGGAATCCGCATTGGTCTTACCAGCTTAGGTTTAATGACCTATTCATAGAGTAATTAACAAGATTCAGCCAGCCACAGTTCAAATGATAACATATTTGATATTTGAAATATCAAGTGAAGAATTTTGAGGTACTACAGTAAACCAATAGCAATGCCTTCCTCCAAGGGTCACCTAATATTAATTTAGAAAACAATTCATTAATGTCTGGCAAATAGAAATAATAGATCAAAATACCTGCTTCTGACTTTTAAAGTCAGACACATCCCAGAGACGTATGGAGCCATCTTCAGATGATGTCAAAATGGTCTCTTTTGACTTTGGATTCCACTCACCACCTGTAAGCCCAGAGATGTGACCTTTTGTATTCTTCAGATCACGAATATACATATCACCCTTAACAAACTCGCCTAGTGTAAGCCCATCCCTGTCATAAATCTGATTTAAAGCATAATTGTCAACAAGAAGTTTTCAGCTCTACTGGTTAAGTTTTGGGGAAATATGAAAGGTTACAAAAGCAGAATACCTTAGCCTGAGCTGAACCAGTAACACATAAGAATCGATCAGACGTCGGACTCCAACTTAGGCTACGGACTTGATGGCCCTCAAAGGGTTCCAATTGTCTGAATGACTGAAGCTTTGAATTCATACCCTGGAAGTCGTACATACGCACTGTATAATCATAGCTACCAGATAGCACTCTGGATCCTGTATGGTCAACAGCAAGGGCAGAGACAACCTAGCAAAAATAGTATCATTATTAACCAGTATAATGCATGTATTAGAAACTGTAGCAACAATACGATGTGTATGTCTAGCAAGTTAACAATCTCATGAAATCTGTTTCTCGAACTATACTATTGACTAGCCTGTGAGCTATCAATTTCAATTACATCTTGCTGAACTTCTAAGCATGGAATATTCAAAAACCAGCTTTACCATCGATCACACTAATTCTGAGATCTAACTCAAGATAAAACGAAAACTGATATTCATTTGCAATTTCATTATACAGTTTTGACAATCAATACTACCAGTAATCCAGTTACCTTCTCTGGGGTGTATCCTAACAAAAATAAAACTGTAATCAGCTAACAGAATGGGAACTTTGGCACTTTCTCCTGAAACCAACTTAATCACAGCTAAATTGTCTCAGAAAAAAGAATAATTCGTCCGAATGGCGCCTAAGCAATCAGGCCAAGCTTAGGTAGAAAGGCCACATCAGTATAACAAAACCAAATGAAGGAGGAGAGCTGGAGCTCGTCACTCGTACCTTAGTGTGCCCCCCACAGAACAATTTCGTTGCTGAGAGGGATCCGATTGAATCCACCCTCGCCATCATCCTCCATCTCCTCGTCGTCGTCTTCCTCATCATCATCATCATCATCGACGTCTTCATCATCCGCTGGCGGCGGCCTAGGCGGTCCAATCATGCCGTCGCCATCGTCGTCGTCCCCCCTCGCCGCGAGCGGAGGGCGGCGGTGGCCGAGGCGGCCCGATCATGACGCCGCCGCCGCCCTCGTCGTCGTCCTCCCCCCCCGGGCGTCGGCGGCGGCCGAGGGGACCAATCATAGCGGCCCCATCGTCGTCCGCGGCGGTAGAGGCGGAGGGCTTGGGGTTACTAGGGTTTTGAGGCTTGCGAAGGGTGGAGGAGTGGGCGGAGGAGGCCGCAGAGCCGGCCCGAGCGGGCGCCTTGCCGAAAGAGAGCGGGAAGAATGCGCGCATAGCCTCCTCGTCCATCTCGGCCCCGTCAGCCATGGGCACACGCTCGCCGCCGGCGAGGTCAGGCCGTGAATGCCTGTGCGAGACGGCTAGGTGCGGGGCGGGAGGTTGGCAGCCCAGGAGAAATACGGGTTCGTTTCTTCCAAAACCGGTCGAGCCAGTCGGTATCAGCGTGCTCTTGCTCGCTAGGAAGACCTGTTTGCCGTAGGAACTGTTTTCTAGTATGGGAATGGGTCGGGTCAACCTATTCCGTAGTTGACCCGACCTAAAAAAAAAAAAAAAGTCCAATGGGTTATAGGACCGGTCTTAAATTTTAAAATGGGCCAATAGAGTCGAATTCTATTGACCTGATAGGTATGATGGGTCGACCCAACCATCACATAATAATAATTTTTTTACTTTATTAGTTTTTCAGAATAACTATGGTTGATTATAACGGGGTAACACTATATTAGAAGTTGGTTGAGAAATATCATATTTTAAAATTGAAAATTAATAAAATTAAAATCATGGTTAACTTTAAGAAATTGTTAGTTTCATGGTAGCGAACGCGGAGTTATGGAATGAATGAACGATGGGTGTTGCAAATAATAACAATTAAAATACTGATGGAGTTAGATGTTTGTAAGTTCGTTGTAGCATATAGCACTGATAAGTGATAGCGGCTTTGCTTTCATTGCTTCACACGATGAGCTGAGCAGAAAGCCACTAAACAAACATGATGAAAATGACTGTGTGTGAATCATGGAATGATTTTGTTGTCAACAACTAGCAAGGCAATATGCTTCAATTTGCTCTAGATAAAAGCTACGACATCTCTGAATATTGCCGACCAAACTAGAGGATAACAACACCGGCTCCATTCTCTTTATTTGTAGATAAGATGATATAGATAATAAAAGTATTTTTATCTTTTACCTTTATTTTTTTAGATATGTACAAACATATTTGGGTCGACTCATGTTACCCATCGGGTCAATGAGACCATAGCGTTCGGATAAAATGGGTCGACCCATGGCCCCCAAAAATTAGCCTTGGGGCCACGGGGGCGGATCAAGGCCGGGGCCGGGTCGGCCCATTCCCATCTTGAGATAATTCTATAAAAGAAAATGATAACATGCGAGAAATAAATCAGTTATTTTAGCTTTTCATTCATGTTAGACATCTTCTAAAGCTAAAGTGAGATATATGGGAAGGTGTTTTATCTAGCAGCTTTATAAAAACATAAAAATTCTTAATTAAAATACAGGAAAACATTTAATTAATTAAGTTAAATTATATGAGCACAAACACTTACATGTAAAGGCTCCAGGAGAACATGTCTCCACGTCCATTAGTTAACATTCACCATATCAATTAATATACTCACACTACTATTATATCCATATTTATTCAATATTGAATGATCAACAATTTAATAATTATTCAATGGTTTATTACATCATCATTTATATTAAGAATGAACCTAAAAGAGATGTAAAAATTAGTCTTTTAGACTAAAAAATCTACCTCGATCAGGATAAATGATAGAAAATATATTTCATGGCTAAACAAAATAGTGGTGTTTAGCAAAACTAAAGTATCATTAACAGCAATAGTAGAACAATAGACACTATCATAGTGATAGATACTTGATCCTAATATTACCCAAACCTCTCCTTATTTCTAAAATTTGTTTGAGTTCATCTTTGTAACTTTGGAGACAATTTATGATATGCTGTTGAGATAGCTCAGCTGTGGGTTTGTTTAGCATCTTTTACTGAGGCTCGAGTATCGCTACTTCTAAACTATTACAAGTGATACCTTTCCAAACTCGAATGCATCAATCAATACAGTAATCAACGAATGAAGTGCAGATATCCCTGTATTCAACTTTCAATTTCAACATCCCACCATTTTCTTTCGAAAGGGTAGCAACAACCCTCTTTGAGGAACAACCATATAGTGCAACTAACACTTGGTTCTAAAAAAGTGGAAAGAACCAGGCATAAGCCTATAAGGTCAACAAGTGTCCAATCGTTGCTGCATCAGTAGTTCAATACCAGTCTATTTCCCTCTATCACGAACAGAACAATAACCAGTAACTTATTTAGTGTCCAACTGCAGGGGCTTGTCACTTGGAATTCAGCTCAGTCTGGCTGTCACCAGTAGTACTTCCCAGCTGCAAAGTATTTCTCAGATATGGTGAGTCTTTGTACTTGGCATACATCGGTAAGTCTAGTGCCTTCTCTGCTATTCTCCCATCCTCTTGAATCCTCTCTATCAAGCTCTCGAGCGAAGGAAAGTTGGCCTAAGAATTTTGAAGGGATGTCACAGGTCAGGTATGAATTCCAACTCATGGATCAGTTGTCGCTGGTAAAATATTTGTTTGGCTCTCAATTACCTCAGGTCTTATGTAGCCAACAATGGCAAGGTGCAGCTCCTCACCATAGAAGTCCTCACCAAAATTATGAAGCAACCAAGGTTCCTGCAATCGAAGTCTTTTAAAACAAAGTAATAGAATGAACATGGAAATGGCTGTAAAGAATACTCACCACTGTCTTCTCAGTATTATCAAAATAGGGGTTCCAGCCAACACTCATAACCATCTTATATGTACCACGTGTTGAAAGTCCAGCCCAGCCAAAGTATACCCCAGATGTATACTCGGACACTACATCAGAAAAGTTCTCTGCAGGTAAATTAGCTACAGTACAAAATAAAAACCATCAGTGCTCCAGTTGAAAAATTAAGTGTAGTAGTATCAAAGAAACAAATATGAAATCCTATAGAATAGTAGTATACTGCACAATATGATCCAGAAAAAAGAACAGCATAACATAAACAGGCAGAATTATTGAAGAAAAAACAGAACCATACAGGACACAAAAAACTTGGCCTAAATCTGTCTGGTGAGGGGCCCTTTTAGTGAGACCCAGGATTCTAACCCTCGTTGGCCAGCAGCACACCTGGCTGCCACACCACCATACTACACGTGTGTTCTCACCACATAGAAAACAGAACTGAAAGCTACTCCATCGATTCCAAACTGCAAGACGTTTTGGCTTTTCTAGATACTTTGATATACACTATTTCTAGATACATAATAAAAGCAATGTATCTCAAAAAGTTAAAATGTCTTACAATTTGCAACAGAGTGAATAATACTATAATAGAATGAACAGAATAATTGCTCCATTGCTATATGACTTTACTTATACAGAAATGAGTGTACATGTAAGAAAAAGAACTAAAATGCTCTGATGTCCTTTCTAGCTTAATCAATACAGGCTCATGCAGATATGATATCATGATGTGCTATTAGATCAATAACAGCCAAGATATGAGGACTAGTAATGGTTAGGATATTGCCATTCTAACAAAAAATGATGGCACGTCACCCAACCTTGTACACAAGAAATTTTATTAGTGAATAGTACTCCATCTGTCCAGTTGTCTTAAATCCAACTTTTCAAACTTTGACTGAACTTCTAGAAAAAAAAGCTAAAATTTATGGTATCAAATTAGTACCATTAGATTTATCATATAATATATTTTCATAAGATACTCATTTTATATCATAGATATTGATGATTTTTTCTATAAAATTGGTCAAAGTTAAAAAAATTTGACTGGCACGGATTCTAGGAGTTGAAGCTTTCAGAGACAGAGAGAGTATAACATAAAGGGGCTGCTATGTATATATTCCAGAAGTATGACCAAAACAATATCCATTTCAGATGGGAGCTTGCAAACCAGCATGAAACCATGTTTTGTCTAGCAACTTTCTTAGTGAGGAAAAATGCTGAACTGATTCAAAAATAAACCAGCTAGTTGGGGAAATATCTGAAACGGTCCATTCAACGAAAAAAAATGAGATTCAAAACAGTTGTAATATTCAACCTTTATGTTTCTAGCCCACCATACCTGTTGGTATTCCTAGTACTTTAGAACCACGGCCAAATCCTTTGATCACTGGTCCACTGATAAACCACGGTTCTATTGGTAAGGTATCTTCAATCCCTGTGCAGAAAATTTATTGACAGATGAGCTAAAAGACTAGATATATTCTCCTCTGAATGAATAAAACTAATATACAAGTTCAAGAATTCAAACGTACAATCATTAAATGGTGGCAAACCCCATTTCTCAGGCCTCACATCAAGGAGGGAATTGATCACTTCATCAGCAGAACTGAACTCAGCAGTCTTTTTTGGGTACTGAAGGTACAGCTATGACATGCATCCCTGCAGCTTTTCCAGCTG
Organism: Chrysopogon serrulatus; assembly: GCA_015844335.1. Taxonomy (NCBI): domain Eukaryota; kingdom Viridiplantae; phylum Streptophyta; class Magnoliopsida; order Poales; family Poaceae; genus Chrysopogon; species Chrysopogon serrulatus. The sequence continues at coordinate 96,478 of JADLZL010006063.1, read as the reverse complement.
TAACACCTGGCCTAGCACAACCATTACTTACAATGTTAATGGTAATATCTTCACTAAAGTACTTCATCCTATATCATAGTTTCAACCAGTAAAAGGAAAGGTTATCAGAAAAAAAAAAATACAGATTATACATGTGGTGCCATGTCAGCCATAATAAGAAATATACATGTATATGGAAGAGAAATAAGCATTTACTTCAGTAGAAATTCTAGACGCCATGCTGTGTATTACTAAACCAAGTCAACAGGTGTTCGAGAAAAAAAAAAAAACCAAGTCAACAGGATTGTACCACAGTATCTTATTACAACACTTCATATCTAAATTGGTATGTCAAATTTCTTAAAATACAGCAAGGAAACATTACGTATTACTAGTTAAAATCTCATGAATTTCCACAAGCATATCCACAACATGATTTTAACTAGCCTTCCTATTTTTTCAGGAGGGTGGAGGGGGGGAGCATAATGTCTCTATGAAGAGTATTACCACATATAGCATAAAGTTTTTTAAGGAAAAAACTTACAAGGAATCCTCGATTACTAGGCAATTTGAAGGAGTAGTGTTCATTCTTTTAGCAGCTTCCAAAAATCTTGAATACCATCACAACAGACAACCAGAAATAAAAAACTGAAACAAGTTAAGCAAATCTGGAGTATCAGAGATGATGGTATCATGCAACATGATGTCTTACATATCTGGGGATGGCTTCCCCTTCTCTACTTCGTCTCCACCAACAATTGCAGAGAAAGACTCTTTCCATCCTATACAAGGTAGGAACAAATTCACCAGTAAGTAACTCTACCACATAAACCAAAAAAGGATTCCTTGTAACTATATCCAGGGATACCTTGATGGCATGAAATTTTAGCATCTACATTAGATCTTGGTGAGTTTGAAGCCAAAGCAGTAGGCACCCCATTACTCCTTAAATGTTTTAGCAGCCGAGTAGCTCCTGGAAGAGCTTTAATGTTGCAGCACCTGCAATATGAGGTGTAGTCAATCAAAGGATATTTAACTCAAGAATAGAACTTACTGGCAAGGAAACAGGAAGTCGCATCTATGGATCTTATCAAGCAAATGCAGCCATACAGTCAAAATATAAGAAAATATACAATCACGTAGAAGTTCCAATGGTATTACTGTTCACTGAATACTGGAGTAATCATTGAGAGGAACTCTTCTGTAGAGTAAGGGAGCCCATAATCTTCTAAAACAACAACTGCAGCTTCATAAGGTGTCTTCCCAACTAGCTTGTGAGCTTTCTTGCTGTCCCAGGTTTTCCCATTTTTGACAAGAAATGGTTTTACCACCTTACTTACAACAGAATCTGCCAATTAGTATAACCAAGAGAATAAGTTGGCTTAGACAAGTGAATTTAGTACACACTCTAAGCCTAAAAAATATCAACTATTAATGTTTTTAATTTTCAGTCACCTGTGTTTAAGAGGGTGCCGTCCAAATCAAGGATGACATGGGAAACAAGTCGAGAAATGGGCTTGGGTGCTGACATTTCAAGCGCAAAAAGAGTTCAATGCAGGTTAATTGGGACGCACAACCTGTCAAATGATCAATGATTTAGGCATACATCAAGCTGGTGCAGAGCTAGAAGACAAATGAGCTCAATAACTCATCAGTCCATAACAGCAACCACTTCAAACTAACAACTGAATCCAAACTAACAACTGAATCCAGTAACATGTACAAAAATCAATTGCAATGCGAACATCAGCTACAAAATTATACTCAATTTCAAACTATAGGTCACTTTAGTTTTGTCCTAACTTTGAAAGCAAACCCATGGCATAGCTATCTCTTTCATCCAGGCTAGCCATGTCGGCACTCACTACCACGCAGTTATAATAGCTATCTCTGCATGCAAGTTATCTATTATGTCTGCGAGCCACATCGCCCACTAATATACATTTAGCTGCGAATACCATCCACTAATATCATTCATGATAGTATATCTTTCGTACAAGCTATCCATATAACGAACCCCATAAATCAATACTTATAGGCCATCCGATTTCCATTACAAGCACATATTTCATAGAGAAATTTATTCATGTAAATGAATTTAATGAATCTTTAATGTTCCATATATTGATACATTTCATATGAAGTCGATTAAAGTTAGAGAAGTTCGATTTAGGAAAAACTGAACTGTAATTTGGAACGAAAGGAGAATAGACGATTCATGATAATCAAGAATCCTTATCTCCTTACCTTCCTACCTTCGATGGCTGCCTGCTAGTTGCTACCGTGCTGCGCTGCCTCCTTGCCTCTGGCTGCGTGATGCGATGCTGCCGCTCCGCCTAGCGTCAGGACCTTTTGCTTGCTCTGCGCTGCGTTGGTGCGTTCCTATCTGCCCGCTGGCTGCGGCTCCCTCAGTCCCGCAGTGCTCAGCGGCTCACAGGGCACAGCGGCGGCCGCGATTCCTGCAGTGTGCCACCTAGCGCCCACGGCCCTTCTCCTACCACGTCGAGCCGCCGGCTGCCGGCCGCCGCTAGAGACAGGTAATGCCGGATTGGGTCGGGACTCCGGATTGGCCGATTGGGGAAGAAGCCACGGGTCACTGAGTGTCTGAGTTAATCAAGGCGTGAGGGAGTTTGTTTGTGCGTGCGTGAGTTTGGGTGGGCTTTGCTGTGTTGGGCTACGTACTACTTGGGCCGCTTCAGCTGTTAATTTTTTTTTGCTAAAATTTTAAGGAAAAAGTTTACTTCTGATCCCTTAACTTTCATGAAAGTCTACTTTTTCTCCTTTAAACCCCAAAACCGGATAAACAACCCCCCTCAACTTTTCAAACCATGCGTTTTTCCTCCCTGGAGTGGTTTTGATAGTGGTTTTGCTATAGTGACGGTGGTTTTATCTTTTTCTTTTTATTTATTTCGGTTTGAACTTTTGAAAAATCATAGTAAATCATAAAATATAAAATCTAATTTTTTGTTGGACTTCATATGAGTACATCTACAAAATGAATATATAATATGGTATGCTTTAGTACAAAATTTTTGCTAGTCTTTTTCTTTTTTATTTATTTTGGCCAAATCTTTGAAAAATCATAGTAAATCACGGAAAAATCAAAAATAGAAAATCTAATTTTCTTAGACTCCACATGAGTAGATCTATGAAAAAACATATAATATAGTATATTTTAATATAAAGTTCTTGTTGTAGCTTTCGATCTATGCTTTTCTATAATTAATTAAAATAATTCACAAATGTAGCTTCTATAACTATTTTGTTGCACTAAAGCATATTATATATTTACTGTCTAGACCTACTCATGTGGAGACAACAAAATTGAAATTTCTATTTTATGATTTTTTTTATGATTTACTATGATTTTTCAAAGATTCAGCCAAAATAAATAAAAAAGTAAAAGACTAGCAAAAACTTTAAACTAAAGCATAATATTATATATTTTACTGTAGATCTACTCACGTGGAGTCCAACAAAATTAGATTTTCTATTTTATGATTTTTTTTGTGATTTACTATAATTTTTCAAAAAAATCGGCCCGAAATAAATAAAAAGAAAAAAGACAAAACCATCATCATCTGTAGCAAAACCACCATCAAAACCACTTCAGGGAGGAAAAGCGCATGGTTTGAAAAGTTGAGGGAGGTTGTTTGTCCGGTTTTAGGGTTCAGGGAGAAAAAGTAGACTTCCGCGAAAGTTAAGGGAGCAAAAGTAGACTTTTCAAATTTTAATGATCCCTTGTGTTTTGGAAAAGAGTACTCGCGAGTCGCGACCTGTCGTGCTCATGGGATAGCGCGACGGCACGCTTCGGCCAAGCAGGCCCCCCCCCCGCCTTGCAGACTGGCTTAGCACAAGCGGCCCGGCCCAGGAACATACGATCGTCTGCGGCCAGGGGCACGCCGTGTTTTTTTTTTTTTCTATTTTTGTGTTAACCTTAGTTATCTTTTGATACATTTTTCAGTTTCATTTCTTCAGTTTTTTTCGTTGTATCTTTTTAGTTTTACGTTAACTGGGTTTTTATTTTCAGTTTTCATACATTTTTTGTTTGTTAATGTTTTTTAGTTTCATTTTTAGTCTCATTATTTTACTTTTTCATTGTTTCTTTCGGTTTCTATTAAATAAGTTTTTTTTTGTTTTCAGTTTTCATTCAATTTTTTTATTTACTTCAATTTTAATGTTTTATTAATTTGGTTTTCAGTCACCCATATTAAATATTCGATGGAATTAATTTAGCTTGTCTTGTTTTATGCTGCTCTCTTTATTTTTAAATAATTTTCCTGTTCGACAAATGAGTCAAGTTTTCTAAATTTTTTGTAATGTGTTGCATAATAACATAGCCTTCTAATTGGATGCTTATTTTAATAACTAGTATATTGCCCGTGCTAACGCTACGGTGGTGTTTAGAAAAAAATTAAAACTAAAATAAATCATAAGACAAAAAAATAGATCAATTGATGAAAGAAACACAAATTCAATAGTAACAATGGCAAAAAAGACAGATACAATAGAAAAAAATAGTAACAATAGCAAAAAGACAGATACAATAGAAACAATGCTAGGCAACAATATGATCCATTTTCAAAATGCCACATACCTCAAATATGCTATGCTGTATGTAAATCGAATTATGCTTTGGTGGTTCAATAAAGCCGTAGAAACCTTTTTGCTAAAAAAATCACCTCTCTCAATAGAATCAATAGCTGAAGATGGCCTTGCGGGCTTACAGGTCTCCATTCTCAACTCCTAAACTTCCAGAAGTAGCCTGGTCAGTCATGACTTGTGCAATATGTAGTATTAAGGAAAGCACAAATGCTCACGCCATGGATCAAAGACCTGCATGGAGAGATAGAGGGATCAGGTTCTCGACTAAAATCAAGTGAAAACATCATCTGTTTTGTCAAAGCACAAGAAAACAAACTCGAGGCTCTCTTTCATGATCCCATAATCTTGAGCAACTCTGACCTTTCATATGTTTGCTTTATTGCATCCTGCTTAAAGCCCAAGACAAAAAAAGAGAACTCATAAGATATTACAACTGGGAAGTAGAAGGGAAAAAATGCCAATGGCAGCAGTCTGGAGCAGTAGAGTTTACTTGAATTTTACTTCAAGAGACAATCATAAATTGTGATCAAGGGGAAACTGAAAATTGAATGACGAAATTCAAAACTTCATACATTCGACCAGTATTTTGTCCTACCGAAACAGCCTTCTGGAATTAAAGGAGAAATCAGTGGCTCAAGTCCAGTTCAAGAAGATTCTGATGTCTTCGACCTATAGAGCATTTCTCGCGGGATCGACATAACTACTTGGCGCGAAGGAGCTCTGGCATGCGCGTGCGCCGCCCAAGGTGAAGTGAAGATGTTCTGGCTTGCGCTCCACCAAAGACTCTGTACGACGGCGAGGCACAAGCGGCATGGCCTGCAGGACAACAACGCATGCGTGCTATGTGACAAAGAACCTGAAACAGAACCCCATCTGTTCTTAGGATGCGTCTTTGCCAGGCAGGTATGGGCAGGTTTGCTTGGCCCGTTGCAGTTCCTTGACCTTATGCCGACTTACGCGAGTGACATCGTGAGCTGGTGGCTGCAACAACGAAAGCGCATCGACAAAGCATCGCGGCCGGTCTTCGACTCGTTGTTATTGCTATCTGCCTAATGCTTATGGAAGGAGAGAAACGCAAGAACCACGGCAATTGCGGAAGGAGCAGAATGGGCGTTGGCGGGCTACGTGCCAATGCAAGCACTCGATAGCTTATGGTCGCAAAACTCGTCTCATATGTAATCACCGCTACCTACATCCAGTAGCGTAGGTTCCCCCTTCATGTCTTGAGGCCCCTCGCCTCCATCTCACTTATGACCGGTCCGTATATTCTGCTTCCTTCTTAATGAAAAACGGGATTCTCCTGGTCGCGAAAAAAATGCTAAGAATATATGGCTTAAAGAAAGTCCCATAAACCTACATGATTTCCTGTAATGAAAGCACAAGTCAGCCTATGCCAAAAAGATACTAAGACATAAGAAGCAAAGGATACAAAGAACACCAGCTTTGCTTCTGAGTAAAACGGTCATACTGCAACTAAAATCCTAGACACAGGAAAACTAAATTTGGCAGATTGTTCATGGAAGTCAATATTGTGCCACATAATTTATTGAAATACCGCCTTACCAATACTGACACCAAAAATATGCGCTGCTCAATCTCTGGTTTGTTCAGTTCAATAATCTTGTAGCATTCATAGGCAGGATAGGCATAACCAAAAGCCCATACATGAAATTGGCATATCAAATGGCAGAAGATAAATGACACTTGTATATTGTGACAAAAGCCTGTTCTTCTCATATATAAGTTGACATTTAGGAGGCAAGATGAGACCGATCTGTACCTTTTGCAGGTTCTGCAAGCAAGAATTTCTGCATCAACTCCTATCCAAGCTCAGTGTTGGCCAAGGATCACGATATAGTAGCTGTGGCAAAGATATATTCATTTAAAACACAGGGCTATCTCCTCCCAGGGTTTATGCTTCTGGAGCACCTGCAGCATAATTCAAGGGAAGGTCTAGTTTTGTCTCCAACCAGGGAATTGGCATACACAGCTATTGAAAGGGAATAAAGAATTAAAGAAAACCTAGATTGCCTTGGTCCGGTAGTGGTAGGGAATAAAGAATTGAACATTGTACACGACTTGACAAATCAGGAACCAAAGAGAGAGTGTGACACTCAGCATGGGGGGCGTACCATGAAGGAGGAGCAGACACTGGTACAGAAATCCTTTGTACAGGCGGTGGTAGACCCATTTACACAGGCGGCCAAGCCCACCGCCTGTACCAGGGGTCAGTACTAATCGGCCTACAAAGATAAAGGCGGCGGGATGTGAGCCGCCTGTGAAAATTCGATTTTCACAGGCGGCTCACTTAGTCGGCTGCCTGTGTAAAGTCAACCGCCTGTGAAAATTATTGTCCGTAAAACACGAAAAAAATAGCAAAAAAATATTTTTAAAAAGGCAAAAAATATTTTTGGAACCAGGAGAGGCACCCACCCGCCCGTCTTCGTCGAAGTCGCAAGTCGCGTATTTTTTCGCGTAAAATCGCGCGCTACGCGGCCGTGGGGGTTCGAACCCGCGACCTCGGGTTCGCGCGTACCCTCCCTCTACCACTCCACCTACACGTCACTTGTGTCTAGATACCATTTTTGTTCCCCATATATTATACAAACCCGACGAAAAATTAAATATTTGAGGGTCTAAACGAATTCAAATGAAAAAATATTTAAATACAAAGTTTCATAACTTTTCGAGATCTACAACTTTTATTTAGAGTGTTTCTCCATCCGAGGTCATTTGTAAAATGAGGAATTCAAATGCAATTTTGGGAGCCTATATGATTTCAAGAAAAATTTGTAAACTACAAACATTCATAACTTTTTGAGATCTACAACTTTCATTTTGATCAAAATTCCATCCCAGTCGTTTGAAAAATTCAAAATAATAAATTTAAAATTATTTGTACAAAGCGGATGTCTTAGAGATCCGCCTGTACAAATCGATTTGTACAGGCGGATGTCTTAGAGATCCGCCTGTACAAATATGTCGATTTATTTGTACAGAGGATGTCTAGACATCCTCCCCAGCCAAATATCGATTTGTACAGGCGGATCTCTAAAGAGATCCGCCTATACAAATATGTCGATTTGTACAGGCGGATGTCTTAGAGATCCGCCTGCATAAATCAATTTGTACTGCACGGTTCTCTTTCTAGGCCCACTCGATTTCTTTGTACAAAGGCCAAGAAAATTGGAGCCGCCCAGAAAAAAAAAAAAGTGTGTCGTCAAAAATGATTTTTCTACTAGTGAGATCTCGGCACGACGATGCCGTGGTGCCGACGAACCAGGTGAAGATAACTCGCCCAGCCACCAGTGCCGCATCTTAGCGACCAGTTCCATAGCGATGGGGGCGCAGGGTGCCAGCGCCGGAGCTTTGGCCGTTCGGTCCCTGGCTGCAGGCGGCCGCTAGGGTTCGTGCTCTCTTGGCGTTCTTCGTCAGCGCGGCAGCAGCGATGGGCGCGGTGACAGCGCTTAGGTTTGATGGCCTTGCAGTTTTTTTTTTTTTTTTTTTTTTCGGTGATCGCAGGTTTCAAACGCGGGCCACCAATGCGGAGAGACGCGGTCTCAGCGCGTGTTTGAAGTCGCGTCGAAGCCTGAAACCGCCGGGTTGAAGCCTGAAACCGATCCTGGCCATAGGATCCAGCGAGGGGTGTTTTTTACCCCTTGATTTCGATGAAGACGATTTGCTGCGTGTATTTTTCTGGGTGCACGAAGGTTAGACTCTCTCTCAGGGGGCGTAATCTTGGATGGACTGAGTATAATTTGAATTGGTGCCTTATAATAGAGATTTGTTCCGCTAGACTACAGCTTGTCTTGTTTTGGTCAACCACTCTTTTTAGGGGTTAGTACACTTATGTAAATACAATATAACAATTTACTATATATTCTTACGGTACCATTAGATGTGCATACCAAGTAAAAACTTCAATTTGTTTTTGTAGTAGCAAGTTTAGTATTTACATGGTAGCAACTTATTTTATAAATCTCCTAGCATATTTTATACATAAATTGCTACTGAAATAAAATTACAGCAATGGATAGAATATTCAAAAGTTATAGCAATTTCAATAAAACGTTCTATACTTTAGGTTTCCGTGCAGGGTACTTTGCTGGCTTTCCGTTCAGGGACTTTGCTGGTCGGTTATTGGATCCTCGGGGCTGGTCGCTCGGCTGCATGCGCGTGCAGTGATTGGTCACACGGCTCCGTACGTCTGCTCAGTTATTACACAGGTGGGGTCGCGCGTTTTTCTTAGGCTATCCGTACTCTTCGTTCTCTATACTCATACTCTAAACGGAATATTCCGTCCTAGTCACCAAGATTCTTTACTCCATACCACATTCTCCCGCACCCATTCGTACTCTATACCATCCTCTATCAACTATGGGTCCCGCTTGTCGATTTTTTTTAATAATAAAACCTCCTCCCTCCCTTCCCCTCTCTCTCCCCCCTCCCTCCCCTATTCTCTCGCACCTGCGAGGACCGGGCGGCGGAGGCGCGCCACGCTGGATGGCGGCTTTTGGCGCTGCGACGCTGGGCGATGGCGAAGGCGGCCGAGCGCGTCGGTAAAGCGGCGGCTGGGCTCGCATTGGCTTAATTTCACCCTCGAGGGTCTCGCTTCGCTGACGCTTATACGGACATGGGCGCTAAGGTCCCGAAAGGCCCAAGGCAAGGCGACGGCGGTAAGGCTGGCTCAAGGCTACGGCCAACCATCTACAAGCAGGCGCCGGCCTACCTCACGCGGCGAGCGCAAGGTCTCGGCCGCGGCCGTCTCAAATCATTCCCACGGGCCCGAAACACGCTGACGGCCGACCTTCCCCGCCGGTCACACCCTGTTTACGCCTGCCTCCTCACGGCGACGGCGTACGCCCCCCACGCTGGCTGGAAGGGCAAAGGGCGCCTGGCGGCGGGCGGGCGGCGAAGGCCCACGCGCGACAGCAGCGGCGCCTCCGCCTGCAGCCGGGCGGCAGCGCCCTCTGGGCGCGGGGCCGCCAGCCGCCCCTTCGCGCCCGCGCCTGAAGCTCTCTTCTCTCGCCTCTCGCTGCCCGCGGCCGTCATGCCACCGCTACCCAGCCCGCCCGTCGCGGCGGTGCTCCTCCTCTTCTTCTCTCGGCGGCGGCGGCTGGGCCCCACGCGTTTTTCGTTCGCCCGGACCAACGCCCGGGTTTGCCGTCGCGAGGGCGCGATTCGGATGAAAAACGAAGCTCCCGGATGCCGCTGCACGCGACGCCATCCGGAGAAGGTGACTGGCGCGGCGCCGGATGGGGTACCGTGCACCGGTGCGGTCGATCTTATGCGCGACGGGTCGCACATTAAAACCGATCTCAATGCATAGTTTCATCTCTCGGTTTCCAAGACACGAAACCTATCATGAAATATGTCTCTTTCCATAGTGTATAGTTTCATGGCACGGTTTCACATATTATTTTCAGTCTTTCGTGGTCCACACAGCTCCCTCTCTTCCCCTGTTCTCCACCCCGGCGCTCAGGCCCATAGCGGCGCGGCGGGCAGCGCTCGCGCTCGCGGAGCTCGCAGCCGGCGGCGCAAGCACTCGCGGAAGCAGCAGCTGGCGGCATGCTGGACGGTGTTCGCGCTCGCAGACCCAGCCGGGGGCCAGGCCATGATGGCGCCTTTTCAGCAGGCAAGGGACGAGCGAGCACGGCCCAACCAGCAGGCAGCTGCCAGCGACCGGCGCTCGCGCTCGTGCTCCCGGAGCAGCGGCCAGCGGCGCACGTGCCCGACGCTCGCGAGCTCCCAACCGACGGCGCGTCAGCCACGCTCGGTGCTCACGCTCGCGGCGCTGCCGCCGGGGCAGTGCTCGCGGAGCCGCGGCCGGACAGAGCTCACGCTCGCGTAGCCCGCCGCTCGCTCGAGGAAACCGCATCCGCGGCGCGACGGCCACGCCCGGCGCTTGCGCTCGCGGAGGTGTCGCCGGCAGCGCTCATGGAGCCGCGGCCGGACAGCTCTTGCGCTCGCGAAGTCCGCCGTAGCTCGCTCGCGGAAACCACAGCCGGACGGCGCGGCGGCCACGCCCAACGCTCGCGGAGCAGCAGCCGGTGGTGCGAAGGACGCGGCCGGAGGCACTCGCGCTCGCGAAGCCTGCGGCAGCCACAGCTCGCGTCGCGTGCCGACGGCCGGAGGACCCGCGTCGTGGAGGATTTCATAGTGGAGCAGCTCGCGAGGAGGATTTCATCGAGCTCGCGACGGAGGATTTCATCGCGATTGATGGCGGCGGACTCCATCGCGGCTCGCGGAAGGCGGTGAGCTCCGTCGCGGCGGACGCGCCCGACGGACTCCATTGCGGCGGAGCGCACTGCGGACAGACAGAGCCTCTTGTGGTGGAGCGCGCAGCGGACCTCGCAACTGCGGCGGACGGAGTCACGATGAAATGCACGAAGCCCCTCAGTGCAGGTTTCACGGCGTTTCTGAAGTTTTGGAAACGGTGATGTGATACTCTATAAAATGTGCATGAAACTCACCATGAAACCCCATTAAGACTGGCCTAACGTTGTCCCTTGTGTTTACAAAGATTGGTCGATCATGAGGATCATCACAGACCGAAGAACTTAGCGGATAACTAACACTCTTTTACAGTGAAGAATAACGAAGTTTACGAGCAAACCACAAAGGATAACAACTCGTACTTACGTGATGAACGGCTAGTTTTCGAGTTAGTGGTAGATCTATGCTAATAAAAATTTCTTATTTAATTTGATAAGTCCATCTTCAATTCGATAAAACCACATGCATTAAATAACATGATAAACTTTAAATTTAGAGATTAAGCTAGAACAGATACAATATAGATAGTTCAAATAAAATACAAATAGTTCAAAATATATTCATAAAAGAGAATACAATACTACTTGTCTTGAGTTATTTACGCATCGCTTTCTGAATGACATGAATGTATCGATTATACCATCTCTATCCACTGAAGAAAATATCCCATTCAACAAATGTGACTAGAAAATCATTCAAAACAAGATTAAGAAAACTCTTACAATCAATATTTTCCTTGGCAATAGCAGCAAGAATTAGTTGGAGTTGTGCGAAGCAATGAATATAATAACACATGGAAGGCGATTCTTACATGGATCAGTGTTTTCGTCCCTTTAATATCTCATTCATAGTGCTAGCTCCATCATAATCTTGACCTCTGATTTGAGTTATAATATCTAGAGGGGTCAAAAAAAATGAAAATTAAATAAATAATAAGACGTGACTGAGGTCTCATGGGACACAACAAGAGGGGATAAAAAAATTGGAAAACTAAATAATGCAATATATTATTTATAGTTAATTTTAAAGGGACAAAAATGGACATTTAAAATGGCATTGTTCATAGCTATTGTTAAGTGACAATGAAATGATGTTGATGTGATATCACTTTATCTTCGATTCCATTTCATAGCGTGTATCAGATAAAAAACTAGAAAAATAAATGACAAAATATATTAATGTCCAGAGGGGATGAAAGATCAGAAATTAAAAACTAAGCTAAAATTGAGGTCTCATGGAACAAGAAAAGATGAGGTTGAAAGATAGAAAAAAACTAACCGATGAAATATATCTACAGTTACTCCATCGGTCCCAAAATAATTATTGTTTCTGCTTATTAAAAATAACTTTGACTAAATATATTTTTAAAAATATTAATATTTACAGTACATAATTAGTATCATAAAAATATTTTTAAATATCTTTAAAAAATATCTTTAAAAATATTAATATTTACAATACATATATCTACAGTTACTCCATCTGTCCCAAAATAATTAGTATTTTTTATAAATTGAGTCAAACTTATGATATGAAAGCCTAAAATGAAAGTTAATTTGGGACGGAGCATTTTTTTCATAAAGTAGGAAAATGGGAAAATAGTAGCTAAAATTTGGTGCCACAAAAATGAAAAATAGTAGCTGAAATACAGCTAGAAAGATTTGAACTCATGCCCTAAACACAAAACTCTAAGTAAGTATAGGGTTGGCTCGTAAGGTATGTCATGCCCACCTAACATACTTTGTGGATCCACCCTTGTTTTGGAGAAACTAGCAAAGGAACAATCAAAACTCTCACCTAGAAGAGACCCTATCAAGACAAGGATAACGCTAGGTTGACCGCCAGCAAGCCTAGAGTACCATCTTTAGTCATCAAGTGAAGTGATGAACTGCATTGAGGTTTGAAGAGATTAAAAAATATTGAATGTTGAATAGCTCAATCGGTCATGATCCTCCCTAGTAGGAAACCTTCCCAAAACGTAATTTACAAGTTTTCCACAAGTTCAAATGAGTTTGAACCAGAACAAAAAAGTCCAATTTTTGGATCCGCATAGGGACATCGGAATTCCAATGTGTATAGGAACTTACGACCATCGGAAGTTCAAGGAAAAGTGGTCTAAAATTTCCATGTCCGTTGGAAGTTGTCGGAACTTCTGATGTTGTAGCATCTTTCTAAGAGCATAGCCTTTTCATCTAGATTCTAAATTGTACATTCCATACATGTTTCTTTATTAAAAAGGGAGATATTGTAAGAAAAATAAACTCCATACCCATTTAGTTTAGATTTTATTGTTTTACACGATCAACATGAACATTTAGCCCTGTTTGGATCCCATGAACTAGTAACTAGTTGACTAACAATTAGTCTATAAGGATCCAAACAAGTGAACTAGTAGGTGAACTAGTGGGTGAACTAATGACCAATTCAAATCTCAACTAGTACTAGTTCACTAGTCCATAAAATCCAACTAGTTAAACTAATTGTTAGTTCATTAGATCCACACAGATCCTTAGACTAATACTGTTCACCCGCTCTGCGCTCCAACCAGCCATCCAGCGGAGGCCAAACGGCTTCCCTCCATGGAAAAAAAAAAACCAACGAACAGTGCAAACAGTTAAAGACGAACAGCGCAAACAGTTAGGAGTAAAACTTAACACCAATTGTCAACTCCCACTAGTTTAACAGATCAACCAAAGCAACAGTACAAAACACCGAAACAGTACAAACAACAGAACAGTAATTCTAAACCCCCCTCCCTCTCTCACGATGACCGCCCGGTGAACTTCCCCGGCCAGAACGACCTGAGCCCGCGTCGGGGTCTCGACGAGCCGGAGGCGGGGGCGGGGGTTGGGGCCGGGCTGCGCGACGACGAGATCGACGCGGACCGGCTCAGCGCCTCCGGTACCTCCCGCTGGAGCGCCTGCGACCGGTTGAGCATGTCCACCATGGACGGCGTCTGGTAGGAGTGGACGAGGCCGGAGATCTCCGTCGAGTCGCCGCGCGCCGTGGCACGCTGCCACGAGTGGGAGCTCAGCCCGGAGAGGAGGTAGGCGCGGCCGGACCCCTCGTACAGCTGCGGGCTCAGCACGCGCTCCTCCATCCCCCGCAGCTCGGCCACCAGCGCCTGCGTCTGCTGGTCCCAGGCCAGCGACGCGCACGACTCCAGCAGCAGGCGGCGGGCCTCCAGGATTGATGCCGCGCGGGCGTAGTCGCGCTCCTCCGCGGCCGCCTGCGCCGCGGCCATGTCCTCCGTGGCGCGGACGCGGTGCCACTCGCGCTCCACCTGCACGGACATCCCCGCGCCCACCGGGCTCGCCGGGCGGAGCAGCATCACCGGGTCGCCGCCTCCCACCCGCACCGTCTCCGTGGTGACCGCGTCGCGGTAGGTGCAGCTCGGCCGGACGAGCGCCATCTCGCCGCGCGACGGCGGGACGCGCACGGTGACGAGGAAGTCCCTCTGCTCGTCGGCGTAGAGGCGGCCGACGTCGACGGACCCGCCGCGGCCGTCGCCGTCCACCCGGCTGGCGTAGCTGCCAGACACGATGGACGTGAGCAGCACGCCTTGGTCGGCGCACTCGACGCGGAGCCGCGTCTCCTGCGCCACCACGCTGAGGAGGCCGCCGATGCACTGCGCGAAGGCGTTCTGGATCGACCCCACCATGTCGATGAAGGAGAAGGTGCCGCTGGACATCTGGGCCACGGCGTGCATCGCCCTGGAGTCGTGGTCCATGCCGAAGCCGAAGGCATGGATCGGCACGTGGTGCTCGCTCCCGGGAAGGAGGGAGCGTGGGACGAGCGGCGCGTAGTCCGGCGCCGAGCCGTCCGGCGGCGGGAGCAGGGTGTGGGAGTCCACGCCGTCGGAGAGGAGCATGATGCTGCACACCGGGTTCCTGGCTTGCCTGTCCTCCACCACCCTGGCAGCCTTCCGCAGCGCCTCGGCGATGTTGGTGCCGCCATCGGCGACGAGGGACTCGACAGCCTGCAGCGCCTGCTGCTGTCCCAAGGCGGTCATCCTCTGGAGCGGGAACAGCCTCCAAGCCGACGAGGAGAAGGCGACGACGGAGAGCCGGTCGCTGGCGTCAATGTTCTCGATGACGAACCTCATGGCGCGCTTCAGGAGTGCAAGCTTGGGGCCCGACATGCTCCCGCTCACGTCGAGCACAGTCACCAGATCCAGTGGCGCTCGGCTTCTCACCCACGCCGGCACATGCGGAGCCCTGAGATGGATCAAGATGGCAAATTGCTCCTGTGCCACGGACTCTTGAATTGCTGGGAATTCAGTGTATGTCGTGATCTCAAGCAAAGCAGGAATCTCATGATCCCCATCACCAGATGCTGTTCCAGGCTGAACATGTATCTGCTCATCGTCATTGAAAACTGCTGGCTCATGATTGCCAAAGACGGGGAGCTCATCCTCCAGCGGATTCACCGACAGCATGCTCATCTGGGGCCAAGCCGCTGGGATTAGTCTCCCTGCTGACCCATGGCCATGGGCAGCAGATGCAGCCAGAGGCCTCTGAAGAGGCAACTCCTTCCATACAGCACGGCAGATTGGGCAGATTGTGTTGCCGTGCTGCACATTTGAGGAGATGCAGTTGAAATGGAACTTGTGAGAGCATTCAGCAGTGAACAGTGCTTGGCCGCGGCCGGACCTCATTGCGCTGAGGCAAATTGCACATATTTTCTGAAATCAAGAGAACTCGAAGTTAGAAAATGGCCACTCGTTGCTTGTACAGATACAAAGTATATTATTGCAGAGATCAATGAGTGGACGGCGACATTCGAACACTTCAAAAACACATAAATTTTGCAGTGAAGGACAAGATATCCTGATCGAGAACAGGAATCACAATACTTAGTACTAGCAACATAATGCAAGCAGGGATATAGACAAGCACACCTCAATCAACTAATGGCGCGAGAAATGATTTATGGTTACAAACAAGAACATTGAACAGCATGCAAACTCTTACTCTTCGCACCAGCAATGATGCCAGAATCAGCAACAAGCACATAATGAAGTTTATTAGTGACCTAAAGAAACATCAATGCATAGCACGTAATAGCACTTATCATCTTTATATTAATTAGCACATGCATCAAGTACAAATTGCCAGATACTATAACCAAAATAAATTGATAGAGCTTTGGAATTAGGAAAGATGGCCTTACAAATAACTGCAATAAATACTAGTGGGCTATTTCTTCCTGTATATGAATGTCATCAGCATAAGAGGAGAATATCCTATGTAAGCCATGCAATCAATCAAGTCAACTTATAAACATTTATTTTCTTCTGCTTTATTTCTATACATCAAAATTAAAAATGCTTCAAGCATGGGTCACCGGGTCAGGTATATTATTAGGTAGGATTATCCAAACGCTACAAATTCAAATTAGATGCATCCATAAAAAAATCAGATCAAGTGCAGACACATGCCAGAGCTAGCTATTAGCCCATCCCTCCATTATTCAGCTCTTTCCTTTTCTGAATGATACCTAGTACATGGGAGAAAGGTGTGGTGCATCATATACTCTGAATTTCTCAGAGGGCCAAGCTAGCAAAGTTGTAGCCATGCATGTTTCAGAAGATATTTGACACTGTCCCTCTAAGAGTTTTCAAGAAGATAGGCATGACATGTGTGATCTCTCAAATCATATTATAGGTTGATGTAACAACAAAGGCGTCATCTTTTACATATATATGATTGCTTAAGGAAATCATTTATGTCAATTACGCATAGTTTTGCACAAAACTATCAATATCTCAAGTTTACTTTCAACACTTCCATCTGAGAAAAAGTACAACATGATATAGCTCATAAAGTCATAACATACTATACACTATACAGAAATATTATCGCAACACGGTGTGAATGCTTGGCTCAGCAGAATGATGTCAATGCCAAAATATCCTCAAATGTGATTTGAGCCTTATCTATGCTAGAAGTAGATGGCAATACCCAACAGGTCAAAGGTAAACCTGGGCCGGAAATGATAAAAGTATGCTTCATAAGATATGCAAAAATGGTGATGAGTACTTGATAGAATGCAAGAGCACAAACAGCCGACTTTTCTTTTTCAAATCACAGCTGGATCTTAGAAAAAGAATAACACAAAACTATTGCATAAATAGCCGATCACTTCCCTTGTATATGGTCGATAAAACGCGTACAATGCACACCTAGAACATCCACACATAAAAAGAACTGGAAATCATACATGGACAAGAATAGAGTCTAAAATACGAACTCAAAAGCTGGGGAAACATGAGGTTGATGGAACACAAGCAACAGTTTTCTTACGGCACAATTGTCCTGTCAATGGACCGGTCTTTGGACCTATGCTTTGGAAAAGGGAATTTTTTTTTTCCGCTGCCCTAAGAACACGCTGTCTATGTGGGATCAAATCCGGATGGCCACGGTACGACTAGAACGCCTTGACCATTCGGTCAAGGCGCCGTTCACCTTAAAGCGACGATTAAAAACTAAAAAGCCAACATTTTTGTTCAAGGATGAGGCAATAAAACCAAACAGTTCTGAACTAGGGTTTCTTTCTACAGAATCTCAAACCATTGGCGTGAGCTTGGTCCTATACTGAAATAAGATCAGAGAAGAACAACCACGCAGCAAAAGTTTCATACGAATGGGATTTCCAAATGTCAAACGCCTGAAATGGAAACTGAAAAAAAAAAAGAAAAAGGACCAAAATATTTCTATCGTATAAGCTTGGGAAAATAATTAATGTCTGGAATTTTCCCACAGAACTGTGGTCCCCATGTATGCCAAGCAACCCATATCGACAGCAAGAAAGACAAGAACAAGGCAATCCTACGCAAAATCATGAAACTAGTGGCGCGTCGATCCGATGCACCGCGAGCACCTGACAAAAACACACAAGGCGGCTGCATGAGGCGAAAGAGATCTCACCGCTGAACTCCGGCTCCCAGACATCGACGACGCCAGCTGCTCGGACGCCGGTTCAGGGGACACCGCGGCCAGCGGCATCTCCCTGTGTTGTTCCTCCGGCGGCTGCTGCTCCGCCTCCACCACCGCCACCGGAAACACCGGCGCCCCCACGTCGATCGCGTCACGTGGCGCGTCCTCGACGACGACCACGCGCCTCGCCGCGAAGCCGAAGCGCATGCACATCCTGCTGGCGAGCGCGCGCCTGGCACGCTCCCACGCCGGCGCCATCACCCCAACCCACGACACGAGAGCGTGTCACACGAAGCCGGAGCAGAGGGCCTGCTGCGGGGTCGAGCTCGATCCGTCCCACTCTTCTCAGAGGAGAGTACTTGCGGGTGGAACGGGTTTGGGTTTTGCGGCAAAGTGGTGTGAGAGCGAAAGCAGGGGAGAGATATAAGGGAGGGGCCGAAGAGAGAGAGAGAGAGACGAGGAGGACGAGGAATCTGTGGGGCGGTCTTTTGACTCATTCTTCCCAATTTGCCCCTCTCAAAGTAGGAATGTTTTTTGGTGGTGATTTTTTTTTCTTATTACTGCTATTGCTATTCAGGTGCTTGTGGGGTTGACACATATGTGCTCTGTTCTTCTCGGTTATAAAAAAATTATATGGAGAGATTTACTGATAGATTTTACATAACTCTAGGAGTTCAAATGGAAACATGTAAAAGTATTTGGTCAAAAGTAAAATAGAAATTGGAGGTAGGATAGGGGTAGAATTGGAAAATATAGATAATATAGATTGCGGAGCTTTTAAGGAAAATGTATTTTCTTAGCTTCTAAGGAAAATGTATTCTCTTTCCCTTCTCTAGATCGATTGATTTCTAGCCGTCGGATCTTCTCCCCCTCCCTTTTAACCGTAGGATTCACACTTTTCCCTCGCTCACCAACCCGGTCGCCGCTATCTTTCGCAGTCAAAATATATATCTTTATGCCGCATTACCATATCTCTTTATAAATACTCCCGTATCCTATCTTTCCTTTAGCATATCTATCTCATGCATTGATATTACTAGCTGTATCGTCAAAATCACGCAACGGTACCCTTTAACCTTAGGTCTCACACATTTCCCTCACTCACCAACCCGGTCACCGCTATTTTGCTGTCAAAATACACATCCTTATGCCGCAATATTATATCTCTTCACAAATACTCCCGCATCCTATACCTTCCCTTTAGTATATCTATCTCACGCATTGGTATTACTAGTTGTATTGTTAAAATCATGCAATGGTAACTTTAGTAGATATTAGGAAGGAAAATGTGGGTGGGGGCTAAAGAATTTGTGTGTCACACGCACGTTAAGGAGAGGGGGGCCAAGGCCCATGTGACCAGGGGTGTCGCCCATTTCCGCCCAGAGATTAGATTATATTGGTTTAGATTGCTTGCAGACTAAATCCCACAAGACTATAAATACAAGGGGATTTATTTCTTTTGATCTTAAGCAAGTTTAGGGTTAAACTCTTACTCTCTTCTTCCTCTCCTCCCTTCTTGTAACGCTGTCGCTTCTTCTCTTCTTTTCACTGCCGCCGTCGCTGCCTTCACCGTCGCCGCCGTGCTATCCGCCGCCACCAGCGCTGCCCGTGCCCACCAACGCCGCCGTCGTAGCTGCACTAGCCACCACCGCTGCTGCGCCCACCATCATCGTTGCCGCTACCGCCATCAACTGCGTCGTCCTCCACGCCGCGATCAATACCAACTTCTTTGCCTTCCTCATCAACAATCACCGGTTTGTAGTCATCCTCGTTGGGATGCCTACATATTAGTCTTGCGGAACCCTAATTTTCTCTCATCAAATTTCTGAGGAGATTAAGACCGTGCCAACTGGTATCTAGAGCCAAGTCGAGATTGACATCATGGAGGATCTTCACGCCCTTCTCGACAGCTGGAAGAAGAAATTCACTGATTCTTTTTTCTGGAGCGACAACAAGCTGATCAGAGCAACAACAGAGACGCTTATTCAGTCACCCTTGACGAACTGATTCAACGAGTTGAGGCCAGCGAGGAGGAGCTGGCCCATCTCCGCAGCAACGCCATCACCAACTCCATGGGCTTCGAGTAAGCCCACCCCAACCAGATTGGATTGGACGTAATAGCAAGCTGTGATCGTTTTTTGAGGGAATCAAGTTGTGATCATTGTCAATGAATCTTTTGTCAACACCACAATGGATAAATCCCCACTAGAGATCGTCAGGGAGGCACCATAGAACTTGATTGTGGCACCACCAACACTCGACATCCCGGCCATCGTCAGTAACTCCATCGATGACCCGAAGCTGCTGCGCCAATGACTGATCAGGCTACACCACCGATACCAATAAAGACCAGGTTCGACACCAAAATCACCCACAATTTTGTTTCTACAGATGCATCTAGAGGGCCTCAAAGGGAAACTCCTCGACCACCAAGAACGATGCCATCATCACCAAGATCCAATCTAGATTGGATCAGGGGAACACCATCGTCATCAATAACAGTCATGCTTCGAATCCCAACTTCAGGGTTCCAGCCACCACCGTCAACATACTGCAGTTGATCAACAACCTTGCTATAGAGATGAAGCTGGTCGAGGCACCACTAGCACTACAACCGCCCTTACTGTCATGCCCAAACTAGATCTTCAACAACGGGTGAACTCTGTCCATCAACTCCATCCACATTGCCCCAACAACTCCATCTACTCCACCAATGACATCATCGCAAAACACTTAGGCTACACAGTTGATGCCACCTGCATCACCAACGTTGTCGCCTATGCAACAGCCAACAAAGCTACCCACGCCACTGTGACTCGACATCAAATCCGAGGTACCCCTACGCAATAACCATCTCCACAGCTACCTTGCCATCAACATGGGGAACACCGACAATTGCTGTGACAGTAAACACTCAGGGACCTACCCAGATAAACACCTTGACAACCACCTTCCTCGACAGCCAGCTCTATGGTCACCGGGGCACCAGGGGCTCCAAGCTACACCACCACAGGCACTGTTCAATAATGTACCACTAACAACACTCAAATGGCTACTAGCACGTGAGATTGGCATTGCCAGCGAGCCCCATCCAAACCACCTCTCCGTCACTAGCTCTAGAGATCCAGTTTGGGTAGTGGATGCACAACACCATCCACAGAAGAAAGCGGACGACCCATCTAGCAACTGAGAACCCACCTTGGTGCAACCTCTGACAATGACTTCGGCACACCTTGACACAACCATGCTTATGAGCAACAACACCGACCTAAACATGGATGACATACATGACATCCACAAGGAGGACAACAAGTACGTCAGGGGGATGCCACCTCTTCGACCACAGAACCTAGGGCAATATGTCCCTATCAACAAGCCAATTAGGTATGCAATGCTTGCTTTTATGAATACAGTTGCCATACATGCACATGATGGATACTATACTAGCCACAGAGCAAACCGGGCACCACGCCATCAAGTACTTCACCCTGTCTACTCGAGGCATTCCGCTTGACAACCAGATCAGCAGTACAATGCCTACGACATCTACCAAGCTATATAAAATCTAGGAGGCACTAGTACCTTCAATGTTTATGACCATCTCCTAAAGAACGTCTCCTCGCAATATGCAGTGCTCGACTACACCATGTGCCTAGGAGGCGACTTGATTGACATTGGAAACCACATGATTGCCGACATGTGTGTGAAACACACCATCAACAACATCAACTTTTCTAGCACCATAGGGATGCCAAACTTGACAACTATCGAGAAAGAGTGTTCAATCTCCATAGATGACAACCGTGACAACGCTGCATCAACAAAAGTATCACTACATCCTTTGTCTACCCTGCTTCTGAAGTCAATGATCAAACCAATGCGCACTTCCTTGATTGCAGTCACCACAATAGTGGCTACTCATAAAAGAACCGAAGCTTCCTAGCCATCTTTGACTCACTACTTCAGATAAGTGGGCAATCCTCCTACAGCTTGGCTATACTTCAGCAGTCAACCTGTGCGCCAGATAGTTGCAGCTCCGTCTTCCTTAGACAATGACAACAAGAAGCCACTTTGACAAGCCACGCATATTCGCAAATGACAGCTCCAGTAGTAATACACACATCAACATCTTAGAAGTGCTGTTCAGCTTTAGAAGGCCTCCACTGATGAGCTTGAAACCTAGTTCATCTACAACACTCTTACGCTATAAAGAAGCTATCACTTGGAGGACCCATGACGGTGTCATCGACTATGATGTTGGCTATTGATGGATTCACCAACAACTCGGGCACTTCCCTCGAATATTCTACTTATGGAAGAGCGGCTACCATGAACTCTTCTTACTACGTCAAATGACAAGGCATGAAAGGGAATGAATGTGGACGACTACCTTCGCTTCATCTTCCACTACGTCAATAATCGCCAGTACCACTTCAAATTCATGCCACTTTATAGAAGGAAGGACGTCATCCTCGCAGACCCCATTTATGGATACATAACCTACCACTACGAGGCCACCTTATCAGAAGGAATGCTTCCCAACAACGACATCAGTGATTGGCTCCTATTTTGGCCTAAGGACGCACCAAGCGGAAAAGGGGGACTTCTGTCACATGCACGCTAAGGAATAGAGGCCCAAGGCCCATGCGGCCAGGTTGCTATCGCCCTCACCGTTGCTGCCCTCACCACTGTAGATTAGAATAGATTGACTTAGATTGCTTGTAGAATAAATCCCCTAGGACTATAAATACAAATGGATTTGTATCTATTCGATCTTAAGCAAGTTTAGAGTTAAACCCCTATCTCTTTTCTTTCTCTCCTCTCTTCTCATAATGTCGTCGTTTCTACTATTCTTTTTTGCCGCCACTTTGCTACCCTCGGCATCACCATTCTTCGCACCACCACTAGCGCCCCGTTGCCACCCCTGCGCCTTTGCCACCACCAATGCCGCCGCCTCTATGCCGCACACTTCGCTGCCGTAGATGTGTTAGCCACTTTGCCGCTACTACGCCCACCATCGTCGTTGCCACTACCACCATTGACCATGCTGTCCTCTACACCGCGATGAATGCCAACTTCTTTGCCTTCCTCATCGACAAACACCGATTCATAGTCATCCTCGTTTGGACCGCTTCTGACCGGTCTTTGGGAACCTAATTTCCTTTCATCAAATTTCCAAGGAGATTAGGGCTGTGCTATTGTAGGACCAATGTTATACTTGTTCTTCCTATTTTTCCCCACTACAAAAGTAGGAATGTATTTGGTTTTAATTTCTTCTGATTAGCATTTGGTTGATTAAAGTGGTTGACACATATTCTCGTTTTTATGGGTGATGGAAAGGTGAATGGGCCAACTTGTGGTATCTTTGATTTATTGGAATTTGGAGTATGGGATTTCACATGAAATTTGCATGGTATTTATGGTCCTTTTCTAAAAAAATCATGATGCTAATGTTCTTGTGTTTGAACAAAAAGGACATAGAACTTTATAAGTATGCTTGAAACATGGTTGATTATATATGATTCAAACATGAACTTGTAAAAAGTATGTTTGGAGTGAGAGATGCCACTAGAAATGTATGCGGGTTAGTTTGTCATGTTCTTTCAGTAGAACTATATAGATAGATAGATTGATTGATTTTACATGCTCTTTGAGCATAACTATATATATAAGTTGGATGGCTCTAGGAGTTCAAATGGAAATATGTAAAAATATTTAGTTAGAAGTAAAAAATGGAAATTAGAGGTAGATAAGGGTAGAATTGGAAGACATAGATTGTGTAGCTTCTAAGGAACTATGGAATGTATTTTCTTTCCTTTCTCTCTAGATCGATTGATTTCTAGCCATCAGATCTTCTCTCCTACCCTTTAACTCTAGACCTCACATGTTTTCCTTGCTCGACAACTTGGTCGTCACTGTTTTGCTAAGTCAAAATACATATCCTTACGTTGCTACCATATCTCTTCATAAATACTCCCTCATCCTATACCTTCCCATTGGCATATCTATCTCGTGCATTGGTATTCACTAGCTGTATCGTCAAAATCACACAATGGCACCTTTGGTAACAAAATTGTTAACTTTGTGCTAGTCCTGACGTCATTTGGGTTTAGGGTTTAGGGTTTAGGGTTTAGGGTGAGGTAGTTATGTATTCCATGTTGTGCATCCAAACCTGGCACCATTAACCATTGTGATCAAACTTATAATGTACATGACCACCATACTATATTGTAGTGGAAGAGATATTAGGAAGGGAAATGCGAGGGGGAGAATTTGTGGGACCAGTGTTATACTTGATCTTCCCATTTTGCCCCACTACAAAGTAGAAATATATTTGATTTTAATTTCTCCTTATTGGTATTTGGTTGATTAAAGTGTTGACACATATCAATGCTCACTTTTATGGGTGATGCAAAGATGAATGAGCCAACTTCTGGCATCTTTGATTTATTGGAATTTGGAACATGGGATTTCACATTTACATGATTCTTATGGTCTTTTTTGCTTTTTAAAAAAATTGTGATGCTAATGTTCTTGTGTTTGAACCACAAAAAATAGAACTATATAAATATGCTTGACACATGGATGATTATACATGTGCTCAAACATTAACTTTTAAAGTATAGCATCAAAATATATAACATAGGGGTAAAATTGAAAGATATAAATTGATTGACTCCTAGGCAATTATGGAGAACCTTTTACATGATAGAAAAACTTGATTGAGTTTTAACTATAGATCTTCCTACCCATTGGCACGACTTTGCTAAGTCAAAATACATATCTTTTGTTGTGTATCATATCTCCTCATAAATGCACCCTTGCATACTATACCTTCCATTTGTCACCTATATGTTGCATTCTCGCATACTATACCTTCCATTTGGCACCTCTACTATACACTCTTGCATATCATACCTTACATTTGGCACCTTCATGTGTGCATGATCGCCAACTGTATCATCAAAATGGCACTTTGGTAACTTTACTAATGCACAACTTATGCATGGTCTCTATGTCATTTAAGTTAGTCATGCATTTCACATCTTGCAGATAACTAAAGCATACTTAACCTTTGTATGATCGCGATCACACATGTAATGATCTAGCTACACATTTGTATTATATGTATCATCATCATTTATACTCTTGGCAAAAAAGTCAAATTCAAAAACTTTTGCTAATTAGAGATGAACATGATAGTTATGTGAAACATTAGATGATTCAATGTAAAGATCATGTGCCTATGATCATATATTTTAGTTTTGGTGATTGAGATGGCAACATAAGCCTAGGAATAAAATGTGTGCTAAAGATATGTTAGATAGGTTATAATAGGTTTTAGGGATGCAAGGTTAAAGTTTGATCAAGATCTGAGTTGAAATGGAGAACAGGTGATAAAGATTCCCCACCAGAGCTTTCACTAAATCACTTGATCTAGCCCATCAGATCATATGGAAAAGTCTAGTATGTCAACTCGGATAGAAAGACAGTGGATTATGATATGAGAAGAACAATCACCGATGTATCATCCGGTGCACATCAAAGAGGTAGCACAATTGAAGACTTGGAAGATTTCAAGGCACTGGATGAAACAGTGTAGCACAAGAGGATCATTCGATGAAGACCAGAGTCATGGCAACGATAAAGACTAACGGATACCTCATTGGATAATACGATGGAAAATGAAGGAGAAATTGGTGGATCATCTGGTGCATGTGTCAATGAGTGACGATCCAATGGTCAACTGGGGAATATCTAGACAAGATGATAGGGTGAAATATAAAGGATCACACAATAGATCATCTGGTGGTGCACAGCGAACTTTTTCCAATGACTCCTTAATGTGGATGGTATATGAGGTTGCCTTACTTTCTTGAGTGTGAACACATGTGGTCTACGTGACCTTCTGATGAAGGTGTGTGGGTCTTCGAAGTGGTGAACCTCCGTTCTTGGTGCAAAGCAATGTCATATCATTGTGTAAGGGGACGAGGAGACCCCCTCCCACTTGAGGAACTCCATAGTGGCACAATTTCAAGATGATTTGAAGAGCTAGGTTGTGGTGATGAAACTATGTGAGTCATGACACTAGCCTTTGGTTAGTTGATGCTTTGTGCAGATATCCAACACAATGACTAGGAAAGACTTGGTGATGGGAGCTCCAATATGGACTAGGGCTTGTTTTCCACAACCGATAAATGGGATACATTTCCACATCTTTGAAAGTTTTCACGCTTACTTAAGCTTTTCAAACCATGTTTATTGCTTCCACATATACTTTGCTTGTGGGACCCTTATGTTCCTAGATTAGCTATATGCTAGTTGATAGGTTGACTCTAGGTGGGAAAAAATTGGGTTAAGGGTAAGTTAGAGCACACTAGAAAAACCTTAAGTGCACATCTTGACACAATAATTTATGGCATCTAGGGTGGTACCCTTGAGCGCGTGTCACCTCCTTCCTAAAGGCGTCATTGAAGAATCACCTGTGGCTCATCACTTGCTCCTCATGTCATCGCTGTCATCTATGGTTCCTGCAGTGTCGTTGGCTCCTAGTGGAGTTTCTCCCTGTGCCTATGTGTGTGCCTTGATTATACTCACTTTGGTCTGTCCTGCAGCACATGACCTTGTCATCGTCATCGAGCTTTCGTAGTAGTTGCTACCACTAAAGTTCTTTAGCAAATGCTTTTTCGATGTTGTCATCGGTCTCCTCTCTAGAAGATGATTTGTTGTCGAGAATGTCTTACCGATTCCCTCTGCAGATACTTTCTCATAGTGGGTGTCTTCATTCATCCCCAGCGGATGTTTGTCCATTAGTGCAATCCTTGTTGGATGTTTTGCTGCTCTTGGCTCTTTGGTCCCCTCTCTGATAGATGCTTTACTGTCAAGAATGTGCGGACCCTTTTTTGATGGATACTTGGTTAGCATGGTCGCATGGTCTTCACTGGTGGATACTTTGCCACCGTAGCTGTTGGATGCTCCCGGGTCTTTTCTAGGTGGATACTTTACCTCTATGGCTTGGTATTCCTTGTAGGCAACCTTTGTGTTGTTTCCTTCATTGCAGGCTGAGTTGTAGATCTTAGGTACGGTGTTGAGGACAGTCGCTCTTTCTTCCTTCTTCGGTTCTTATTATTACAGGTCACTCATCACTAGCTCGGTAGTTTGTAATCTTTTTTATGAGAGTTCTTTTATAACTATGTCGTGTAATTCACTCTTCTTAATGAAAAAAGAGCTATATTCCCCGGTCGAAGAAAAAGGCATGCGCTCGCGCTCACCTAGACTACACTGCACCATTGCCAAAATGATGTCCTTTGCAATAGAACTTCAAAGTGGTGACCTTATTTATTTTGAGACTATTTGCAAAAGATTTCGTTCTTCAACTATGAACTACGTAGTATTGTTCGATTGTTGTAGTCTATGGCTACGGTCTCGCTAGTCATCTCAGACCACAGAAGGCCGCGCCACATTCCTCTAGTATTGTTCGATTGTTCTTCACTTGAATTTGTTGCAGACTTCTTTCATAATGTTCCCCACTGAATAATACTATTAAGAAATTATAGCAAAAACGTGTAGTAGTCGAGAACAGCTAAAAAGATAGAAGTATCAAAATAATAGCAGTGACAACCTAGCGACTAGCTTGAGCCCTCGCAGCAGCAAATTAGCGCCTAATAATATAAAATCCGTTACTAGTATCATTCTTTTTTTTAGATAAAGGATAAAAATATCCGATCTCTACATCCTTGGATGTACACAGCCAATTATTACAAAGTCATGGATCACCAAAAGAAAGAAAGCAAGGGTCTTAAACATAGACCAGGACATTAAAGCAAACGGTATAAATGCTTCCACCCTCTATTTGAAATCTCTAAAGCAATCATCTCTAATTTCTTGCTTATCACTGAGAGGGCGTCCTTGGCTTGCTCTTTACGCTGCATCTGAGCCCAGTAGCGCAACCAATACGCTCCTCTAAAAATAACCTGCATGATATAGTTAGTTTTCATTTTGTTAAAAATAATATTATTCCGGCATCTCCAGATAGCCCAGAAAAAAGCAGCCACGCCAACCCAGATTAAGCTTTTGACCCTCTTATGCTGATTCATGAGCCAGTTACCAAACATATGGCTGATAGATCTCGGTTGGTTCAAACCAGTAGCAAAGAAGATAATCCTCCACATCATTTTTGCACAAGGGCAATCAAGAAATAAGTGTTGGATGGTCTCATTTCTATTGCAATTGACATATTTCTGGCTCCCTCTTCAGTTTTTCCGAGCGAGGTTGTCTTTAGTTAGGGTGACACCCCTTTGTAGGAACCAAAGAAAGATTTTAATTTTTAGAGGAATTTTTATCTTCCATATCTTCTTATGATGAAAAGGTGGCTGTGAATCAATGAGATAGAGATACATTGAAAGAACAGAGAATAACCCAGATTTGGTTAAGCCCCATTTAAAGTAATCTGAACCTTTCACCAATTCAACATTTGATATCCTTGCTACTAGATTAAGCCACTCTATAAGTTTATTATCCACCAAAGCCCTCCTAAAAGAGATGTTAAGGGGGCTTGTGGCCATCACTTTAGATACAGTTGCGTGAGGATCACGCACTATATTGTACAATGAAGGCTATTTAACTTTTAGAGGCTTATCTCCTACCCACGTATTATCCCAGAACCTCGTACTGGTCCCATCTTTAATATGGAAGAAAGTCAACACCTCATCTTTGATATGCATGAGGCCTCTCTAAAAATGGGAGTCATTAGGTTTGGCTATCACTTGAGTAAGTGATTTTGATCTTAGGTATTTATGTTACTAGTATCATTCTGCAGAACCTAAAAGCATTCTCCGCCGGTGGCGCTGGCGACGACGTATATTGCTACTGCTCGCGCGCACTCCGCGAAATCTTGACCATGTTCTGCATCGCCGGAGTCGCGCATATAGTACGGCCAGCGTGCACCTCTGCCTCCACGACACGACACACGAGTATGGTCGCCGCACTGCCAGCGCCCACCGGCAATGCGCGCTGCTGCCTGTGTGAGCTCATGCAGGCCGGCATGACACTGCCCGGCCCGTCCACTCGTAGTCCCTTCGGTTCGCCACGCGGGTGCGGAGGTCGCTCAGCTCGTCCTCCAGCGCGGCGCACGTCGGGTCCTCGGCCATCCCTGGCGCTGACCGCTGCAGGGCCTCCTGCCCGTTCTCGAGTATGCGCGCCGCCTCAGTGGCTGCCGCACGGCCCCAAAACGCCCCTGCCCGACGGCCCGAGATTGTCGACGACGAGCGACACGGCCTGCATGACCAGACACAGCTTCTGGCCATGCATACTGCTGCTGACGCCTGACGTCGATCACCGTCACGAGGTCGAGCGGCGCTCGCTTCTCGGTGCCAGCCAATGCCGTGGCCGCCGCCGTCCCCAGTGCCCTGGCGTGCACGAGCACCGCGAATCTGCCCTTGGACGCACCCCTGGCCAGGGCCGGGCGCTCGCAGGGCGTCTTGCATTGAGCACCACCACCTCGTCGTCGGCCGCCCGGTCCAGTTCTTGCACCTCGTCGACGCTCTGCTCCACCACCGGTTCGTCTTAGTCGTCGTGCGGTCCAGGGGCGTGCGTGCGTGCGTGCGTGTGTGTGTGCGCGCGCGTGCGTGCTTGTGTGTGTTGTGTGTGTGTCAGTCGATCAGTGTGTGTGTGTACCCGCTTCTGTTCCCGGTGGTATCCAGTCTCCGGGGCCCGGACGTCGCCCGCTCGGCCTCCTGTCTGCGCTGGAATCGACGGGGTCTGGTTCTCTCGGCGTGGATGTGTTTGCTCTCTCAGCCCTGCCGACTTTTTAAAGCTTGTTTGTGTCGAATTGAAACCGATGCATATTCTAGGGCTCCTCTGTTGTGTTTAAAAGAAAATACTTAATGCAATATTTCGAATGTTGCACATCCACTGAATACAGAGTATGGTGGTTGCAGTTGGAGCTGGGGTTAGGGATTTGGTATTACGATATATGATGATGGTCGTTGGGTAAAATTACACAAGCACCAATTGTTTGGTTTTGTACATTACACATCAGAGGGGTATTTATAGAGGCCCTCGCCTTCGTGTTACACATAAATGACCATTTTGTCATCCCAACACTAACTGTCATTCTTTAAACTGTATCTCTTCGTCCCTTTTTAAATGTGGTCGGGATGAGGGCACATGAATTAAGACGAAGAGCTAGCCTAGGGATAATGACTGACGGTTCTAACTGAAGGTGCTGCAGTTTTTAGGATGGGCCAGTGGAACAGCTGGTATGTGAGGTTGAGGATGAGACTCGGGATTTTCCTTTCTAAAAAAGGTGGGTGCGTGGAGTGGCCTGAGGCCTCGAGAGGAGAGAAAGGGATGGGTCATGCGCATAGTACTACAGCGGTGCATCTCCGGCCTACTACGCGCGATAGACGATGACACTTATTACAGGACAAGTAACTGTAGCTTCCGCAACACATATTGCGGGACGGAGGAAGCAAGGGTAAAGACGTGAAGTCAGCCTTTTCCTCTTTGGTCTTCTTCTTCTTCTTCGAATTCTTATTTATCCCAGTTTGAATTCCCTTCACCTTCGCTAATCTTGCGGAGTCAAGAACTCGCTCTTCGTCACATTGGTTTTTCTCCTTCATATTTCTTTGTGCCAGGTTAAAATTTTGCCTTCGCGTACTTCCCTGTACATAATATCTAGCAACGGTTTTGTTTGGTGCCATGGTTTTGTTCCAAGTTTGCACCATTGCAATGAAAAAAGCTTTTGTATTACTCATCTAATATTTTATTTTTGCTAGAAAAGATATAATTCAATAGTTTTGTGTGTTTGTTGTTCCAGATTATAGTCACAAAATATCAAATTAGTTAATTATGTGCAAGCCGATAATCTAATTCTGCTAGGAAGGGTATAGCTAGTTCTATAACACTTTTCCCCCTAGTGTGTCTTGCATAACTAGGGAGGACATAGCTGATACTATAACACTTTTCTCCTAGTGTGCCATATCCATAACGCGTCGTTGTAACTTTTACTATTTCTTGATCTTCTTGATACAAAAGATGCACAAACAATTTGCGTATTTGAGAGAAAAAATTTAGTACTCCCTCTGTTCTAAATTATAAGTCGTTTAGATTTTTTTTTTATCTACTTTACTATATCTAGATATAATGTGTCCGGATATATAGTAAAATGAATAAAAAAATTAAAGCGACTTATAATTGGAACTGAGGGATTTGGAACGGAGGGAGTACTTGGAACTGCATGGCAGGATCGAGTAAGGTCAACTATGCCAGTTAGTGCTTGAAGCTACAAAATGATGTTTCTCGATACTGTTTGTGTTTTCGCTAAAATGTACCCATATTACTGCATTAACAAAAATTTCCTCACCAAATAATTCCATAGTAATTAAGTACTGTAGAGAAACACAGAAACACACTGACATAACTGAAACTGAAGTACATAAATTAGACTGTCTCTGAATAAACTCGTATAACCAAAAGAGCATATAGCACCTAAACCATCCAGACTAAGCAAACCATAAACCAACTAATTATCCTAAGCATTTCACAACCAGCTCTCATTATTGTTGTGTTCCACAAAACCTCGGTCGAGTATTTCAAAGCGACTGGCCTCCGACCATCAGTGCTGCAGTGCACATGGCCTCTTAATTCCTCTTTGAGCCGCCACGCTTCCTCTTCGGCGGAGGCGGCGACGGCTGCTTTTCACGCGACTTCTTCGACTTGCACAGCATGCTCTCCATCTGCGTAGTCATGTACGGCCGCGGCGCGTGGCAACGGTCACGGTCACGCTCACGTCCACGTCCTACTCCCCCATACGAGGCGCGTTGCTGCGCGTGCGAGCTCATTCGTTCGAGCACGAGCGCGCGTCCCGTCGTCTCGTACTCTTCCTCCTCCACCATGTAATCCGCAAGCTCTTCCAGCTCGCACTCCATCGCCACGAGCACCTTGTCCTCGGCAATCGCCGGGGCCGATGTCCGCAGGCGATGGCGCTGGCGTCCGAGTATCTCACCCGCCTCCCTGAAAGCGCCTCGCTCCGCCGCTGCCCGTGCGGCGGCGATCTCCTCTGCCGCGGCCACGCGGACGCGCTCCCGCTCCACTTCCATGGACACTTCTTGGTTCGACACCTCGGCCGTCCTCTGGACCACGGCGTCGTCGCTGACGACGACGTCGGCCGCCGCGCTCCCCCGCCGGTCGCGACGACGTTGCGGTACGTGCATCTCACTCTGACCAGCTGCGTGGCATCCTCCGAAGCTTCGGCGGCCCTCGGCACGTCCACGAACAGCAGGAAGCGCCGCTCCTCCTGGGCGTAGAGCTCGCCGACGTCCACCGAGGCGGCGCGGCCGTCGGCGTCGACGCTGCTCTCGTAGCCCCCGGACTTGACCTGCCGGACGCGCACGCCCGGGTGCACGCACTCGACGGCGACCCGCGCGCTCTGCACCACGACGGAGAGGAGCCCGCCGATGCACTGCGCGAACGAGTCCTGGATCACCGCCAGATTCTCGATGAAGGAGAAGGTGCCGCGCGCCACCTCCGCGATGGCGTGCATCGCCGCCGCGTCGTGGTCGGCGCCGAAACCGAACGTGTGGATCGACCCCGGCCTGCTGTCGGCGTCCCTGAACGAAGGCGGCACCAGGTTCTGGTGGTTCCTGCCGACACCGGACCGGTTGTCCTGCCCGTCGGAGAGGAGGATGACGCTAGTCACGGGGTTCCTGTACCGGCGGTCGGCGAGCACCTCGGATGCCACGAGGAGGCCCTTGGAGATGTTCGTGCTGCCATCAGCAAGCAGGGGAGTCCACGGCTTGCTTCGCCGAGGCCTTCCCGTCGCCTGACATACGCGTGAGCCGGAGCTCGCGGCTTGCGTCGTCGGAGAAGGACACGACGCTGAGGCGGTCGGCAGGGCCGAGGTTGTCGATGACGAATCCCATGGCCTGCTTCAGCAGCGCCAGCTTGGCGCCCTCCATGCTGCCGCTGACGTCGAGCACCGTCACGAGGTCGAGCGGGGCGCGCGCGGCGTCGGCTGCCGCCGCGGCACCGGCCTCGGGCGCCCTGACGTGCACGAGCACGGCGAAGCCGTCGTGGGGCGCGTCCCTCGCGACGGCCGGGAACTCGCAGTGCGTCTTCAGCGCCATCTCTGCTCCAGCGTCGGCAGCCACGCCAGCGGCGGCAGCGTCCGCCTGGGCACCGCCCTGCGCCACAGTCTCCTCGTCGTCGGCGTACTTCCGGGCGGGCGGCGGCGGCAGGACCGGGTCGACGGCCGGCACGTCGCGCCACGTGGCCTTGCAGAGCGGGCAGTCGCGGTTCCCGTGCACGACGCTGTCGGAGATGCAGCGGTGGTGGAAGCTGTGGGAGCACTCGGCCACGAAGACGGCCTGGCCGCGGAGGATGTCGCCGAGGCAGATGGCGCACCGGTCGACGGCGGCGGCGGCAGTGCGCTCCATGGAAGCAGTTGACCTAGATCTCGACGGCTTTTCACGGTTGCTACTAGGGCGCTGTTTGTATTTGCGCTTGTCGATCAATGGATGACGGCGTTTATATAGCCCGACCCGAGCACGACCGACGTTTGTATATACCGCCCTTATCTCGTGCCGTGCGCCCGTGCGGGCCACTCCTTCCTTGCCGCGTGTCCTCGCTTCCTGCAATTTGGGCCTTGCTGGGCTTATTCTTCTTTTTTATTATTAGGGGGAAAAAGCTGTATTACCTCCTCAATTTTTCCAAAAATCTATTTTCCTTCCTTAAACCCTGGTGGTCCTTATAAACTTTTAAAACTACTAGCAAAATATGTCTGTGTGTTGTACCGAGGGGCGTATAACTTGTTGCATATTTACATTGAAAGCACTAGTACAAAAATTATTTTTGCCGGCACCTCTATTTTTTTTTTCACGGTCGGTTCACTAAATCATGACGCCAAGATACAAAAAATACGGGCCGGGCCCAACAAGAGAACCGCCTTTGTGTAAAAAAAGCATTTTACACAGGCGGCTCTCTTAAATCTGCCGCTTTGTAAAAATAGCGGTATTTACACAGGCGGTTTACAATACCGGCCGCTTTGTGTAAATACCATTTACACAGCGGCTCACATTGTAAACCGCCTCGTGTAAATACATCTATTTACACAGCGGCGCAGATTTAAGAGAGCCGTCTGTGTAAATATGTTTACACAGCGGCCGCCCTTACTAACCGCCTTGTGTTAATACTGCTATAAATTCCCTTCTTCTACCTCCGGACAAGAACAAGATTACTCCCGTGCTCACGTACGCGATGGGCGGACGAGAAGTGGCGATTCCAAGGGGGGAGGTTTTTATCTTCATTTCTTTGGTGAGAAACTTCCAAAAGGTTAGTTAGTGTCGTTGCCGCTATTTTTTAGTGATTCTTTGGTTTAATTCTTGTATTGGAGGTGCTCTAAATCTAGGGTTAGGGTTGGGGTTCATAGCTAGGGGAAGAGAGAGAGTTTTAGCTTTTTTTTTTTGTAAATTTATAGTAAATTGTATCTTGCTAGGATTATAGAAAATAAATACTTTTTAGAATTCTAGGTGTATTAATTAGGGTTAGTTAGTATTTTATGTACTTAGGGTTAGTGAATTAATTTAGTTAGTAATTAATGGTTTATTAATTAGGGTTAGTTAGTATTTCATGTACTTAGGGTTAGTTAATTAGGGTTTATTATTATTGCTTATACTTAGGGTTTGCTAATCATGATGCCATCTCCATTTATTAGTTAGGGTTAGTTAGTATTTTATGTACTTAGGGTTAGTGAATTAATTTAGTTAGTAATTAATGGTTTATTAATTAGAGTTAGTTAGTATTTTATGTACTTAGGGTTTTTTTTTTTTTTTTTAGATATATGTACTTAGGGTTTGTTAATTTGGGTTTGTTATTATTGCTTACACTTAGGGTTTGTTAATCAAGATGCCATCTCCATTTATTAATTAGGGTTAGTTAGTATTTTATGTACTTAGGGTTAGTTAATTAGGGTTTATTATTATTGCTTATACTTAGGGTTTGCTAATCATGATGCCATCTCCATTTATTAGTTAGGGTTAGTTAGTATTTCATGTACTTAGGGTTAGTGAATTAATTTAGTTAGTAATTAATGGTTTATTAATTAGAGTTAGTTAGTATTTTATGTACTTAGGGTTTGTTAATTTGGGTTTGTTATTATTGCTTACACTTAGGGTTTGTTAATCAAGATGCCATCTACATTTATTAATTAGGGTTAGTTAGTATTTCATGTACTTAGGGTTAGTTAATTAGGGTATGTTATTATTGCTTATACGTAGGGTTTGCTAATCATGATGCCATCTCCATTTATTAGTTAGGGTTAGTTAGTATTTCAATAACTTAGGGTTAGTGAATTAATTTAGTTAGTAATTAATGGTTTATTAATTAGGGTTAGTTAGTATTTTATGTACTTAGGGTTTGTTAATTTGGGTTTGTTATTATTGCTTATACTTAGGGTTTGTTAATCATGATACCACCTTTGTTTAATTAATTCTTATAATTATAAAAATGAGTGACATACAATATTTTCTTAACTAATTACGTATAAATATGGAGAGGTCATTATGGATGTATAACTTATCAAGATTAGACCCATCATATGTAGTGGAGGTCCAAAAATTTATTGATGCCGTGAAGATACATGCTCGAGAGAACAAAGGCGAAGCACATATGTTGTCCATGCGCATCTGTAAAAATATTGTGGTATTTGACAATGTGGAAGCAATCCATTCTCATCTGGTTTGCGTGAGGATTTATGGAGGACTACTTGATTTGGACAAAACATGGTGAGGGTAGTTCTACACCTTATATGCGGACAACCGACAACACCGCAAGTAACATCAATGTGGAGGGTCCAAAGTGCCATATGTCAATGAATGTGATGCTATGCCGATTTCAATGAAACCCATCATACTATGCCGATGTCAATCAAACTCATAATGCTACGTCCGATGTCAATGAAACTCAAAGATGCTAACACCGATGCCATTGAAGATGCAGATTTCTTAGAGGCAATAATGAACCGTTGTGTGGATCCATCAATATTCTTTATGAAGCGAATGGAAGCCTTGAAGAAGGCAGAGAGGAGCCTTTGTACGACGAGTCGAAAGGTTGTTCTAAAGAATGGTCGACACTACGGGCTGTTCTTTTTTTTTGACGATTAAGGCTAGATATGGTTGGTCCGATGCTAGCTTCAATGATTTATTGCGTGCACTTGGAGACCTTCCTAAGGAGAACAAAGTGCCCGCTAACACGTACTATGCAAAGAAGCTAGTCACCACTTACGATGGGTGTTGAGAAGATCCACGCATGTAGAAATCATTGTATTCTATATCGGGGTGATCAAGACAAAAGACTTAGACAAATTGTCCAAACTGTGGTGCTAGTAGGTACAAGACGAATAAAGATTATCGAGAGGAAGAGAATGCAGCCTCTGTTTCTTCGGGGAGGAAGCGAAAGAAGACCCAAACAAAGACTCAACAAGACAAACGCTCAAAGCCCACTAGCAATATCGAAGTGGACTATTATGCGTTGAGAAGAATTCCTGCATTGGTGATATGGTATCTCCCCGTGGTTGATCGTTTGAGGTGTTTATTTGCAAACCCCGATGATGCGTAACTTATGACCCGGCATGCTTCGATGAAAGGAAAGATGATGGAAAGTTACGACATCCAAACGATGCAAAGCAATGGCAAGAATTCGATAAGAAATATCCGGACTTTACCGAGGATCCACGAAATGTAAGGTTTGCTCGAAAGTACCGATGGAATGAATCCATTTGCCGAGAGGAGCAAAGACGCACAAAGACATGGCCGCTGATCATGACAATATACAACCTTCCTTCATGGGTGTGTCAAAAAAGAAAATATCTTTTGCTAACCATTCTTATTTCTGGACCTACACAACCTGGAGTTGATATGGATGTATTTCTAGAGCCCTTAATGCAAGAAATGCAAATACTATGGGAAGTGGGTGTGAAAATGATCGATGCATTCCGCAAAGAGACATTCACACCGAGAGCAATTATTATTGTCACAATTAGTGATTATCCTGCTCTTTTCTCATTATCGAGGCCAGTTCAAGGGAAAGGTTGGTTGTGTAGAGTGCATAGATGGAACATGGCACGTGTCTCTTCCTCCATCTAACAAGATAGTGTACATGAGGCATAGGAGGTGGCTACCGGCAGCCATAAGTACCGCTTACAAAAAGATGAATAAGTACTTTGACAATATGGATGAATCAAAATCTACTGCTCCATCGGGTTATAGTAAAGGGCACAGAGTGTATAAGATAGTTGAGAATATCAAGTTTGTGTTTGGAAAAAAGACCAAAGATGGGAAACCAAGAAAGGTTGTGAAGGCAAATGAGGGGGACACATTCAAGAAGAAGTCTATTTTCTTTAAGTACTTATCATACTGGAAAGACTTAGACGCATTTACATGCGATCGATGGTATGCATGTTCAAGAATGTGTTTGACAACAGTAGTTGGAACTTTGCTAGACATAAAGAGCAAGACAAAGGAAGGCCTCAATTCATGTTTGGACATGCAACATTTAAAGATCGAAAAAGAACTTCACCCCAGTACTCCTAGAGAATGGGAAGTACCATCTACCGGCAGCAAGCTATAACCTGAACAGAGAGGAGAAACATGCAATGTGTGTGTGGTTGAAGAATTTAAAAGTTCCATCTAGTTTTTGCTCTAACATAAGGAGTCTTGTTTCGATGAAAGACCTTACACTCACCAACTACAACTCACATGATTGTCATGTAATGCTGACCACTTTTCTTCCTATTGCCATCAGGGCTATAAATCCAGTGTTCTTAAAGATGGCAATCACACGGTTGTGCTACTTCTTCAATAAGATATCTGAGAAGGTAATTATCCGTGATGAGTTAGAGTCCCTACGTAAATTTGCTGCAGACATTGAGCCGCTTAGAGATGTGCTTTCCCCATCGTTCTTTGATATCATGGTACACCTTATTATTCATTTGGTGCCTCAAATTGAGGCATTGGGTCCCATGTATTTCCATGAAATGTGGACGTATGAGCGTTTTATGTCAATATTGAATGGCTATATGTCAAATCGTGCTCATCCTGAGGGTTCCATGATAGAGGCATACACTACAGAAGAGGCCATTGAGTCTGGAGGACCATTATATAATAATCTCCTAAAAGACCAGGTATCAATTGGTTTGCCTCCGTTGCGACATGAGGGAAGGCTTGGTGGACGAGGGAGGATGGGACGGAAATCATTCATCCCGCCAGATTACAACATAGTCCAAGAGGTACATTACAAAGATACTACAACAACTCATAATAATGGACCCATTCATCAAGCAAAGACATGAAAGAGCTTCGTGAGAAGAATCCAGGATGCACAAATGACTGAGTACACAAGGAACACAAGCGTCGGTTCACCGCATGGCTAAAGAATTTGGACATGACAGATGAATTAGAAACCATCAAGATTTTAGCATCTGGACCATCAAGCCAGGTCATATCATAGCAGAGCTATGACATTAGTGGCTTCACATTTTCCACCAGTTTTAGGGACACCAAGCGCATGGCACGAATAGTGGCGTTCGATGTGAGGTCAGATGATACAACCGGTGAAGAAACTATATACTTTGGATTCATTGATGACATATGGAAGGTTGAATATGGTCCACGCTTGCAGATTCCTGTGTTCCGATGTCGATGGGTTCAAGATAAACATGTCACTGTGGATAACTATGGCCAAAGAGTTCTTGATCTAAGTAAATTAGGTTACAAAGATGATCCGTGGATCCTTGCTAACCGTGTTGCACAGGTGTTCTATGTGGAACAAATTCTATCAACGAATGAAAAGAAAAGTACCCAAAAGCCAAAGCACGTAGCAATCCCTGGAAAGCAACAAATTGTAGGAGTTGATGGTGTAATGGATTTAGAGGATGTTAACCAGTTCAGCGAGATGTCTCTTTTTACAAACTTTGAAGAAAGGATCAAAAATGTGGAGAAAAGTATCCCGCAAACCTCTTTGCCCTAGGTGCGCCATGATGGACAAGGAAGGACTGTAGCACGCTAGATTGTTTATCATGTAACTCATGTATCACTTATTATTTGTACCAAATGCTACTCTTTTTTATTAAGCAAGATGTTTACATTTCCCCTTGTATACATTTGGATTCTATATTATTTACTAACCCAGGTACATGAAATATTAACTAACCCTAATTAACAAACCTTTAATTAAAAACTTCATTAATTCACGAACCCTAGGTATATGAAATAATAACTAACCCTAATTAACATACCGTTAATTACTAACTAAACTAATTCACAAATCCTAAATAAAGGGAATAAATAACCTTTAATTACTTACTAAATTAACTAACAAACCTATTATTAATAAACATTAACTAAATTAACTAATTACTAACTAACTAAATTACTAACTAACTAAATTAGTACGTACGGGCCCAAAGAAGTAACGCAGCCCAAAGAGGCCCAAAGCAGCAAG
This sequence comes from Chrysopogon serrulatus, assembly GCA_015844335.1. NCBI lineage: Eukaryota > Viridiplantae > Streptophyta > Magnoliopsida > Poales > Poaceae > Chrysopogon > Chrysopogon serrulatus. The sequence goes on along the minus strand of JADLZL010006063.1, from coordinate 57,182 downwards.
GCGGGCCCAAGAAGAAAAACATTAGTACAAAGCGGCCGTTAATGAGGGCCGCCAGTACTAATGCATTAGTACAGTGGGTCCTCATTAACGGCCGCCAGTACTAATACATTAGTACAAAGCGGCGGTCAATGACGACCGCCTGTGAAAAGATTTTCACAAAGCGGAGGTCAATACGGGCCGCCTGTAATAATGTGCTCCAATATAAGTTCCCGCTGCGTGGCCGGCGAAAATTTCTAAGTCCCGAGGCGCGAATTCAGAAATTGACGCCGTCGCCGCCGAAATCCGCCGCCTCCCTCCACCGCTCGCCGACCGCCACCGCCGTGAGCCGCCGCCGCCACGCCGAGGGACCTCCACTCCGCCGGCACGCCTCCACACCGCCGCCGAGGGACCTCCGCTACGCCGCAGCGAGCCGCCGCCGCCGGAATCCGCCGCCGAATCCGCCTCGCGCCGCCGCCGCGACCTCGCCGAACGCCGAGAGGTAGGCCGTGCACACCCGCCACCGCCGAAGCTCCGCCTCCTAGGCGGCTCCGAAGGCGCGGCGGCCGCCATGTGCCGCCGCCGCCAAGGCCTCCGAAGCCGGAGGCGTTGCTCGGCTGGGCTCGGCAGCCCTTTGCCGGGCCCGGGCCGACCGGCAGGCCGCTTTGCTTTTTTTTTTTTATTTTATTAGTAAGGTTTTATTAGTGTTTGTTAGGTAATTTTGTTAGTAATTAGCTAATTTAGTTAGTACTTTAGTTAGTTAGTAATTAGTTAATTTTTAGTTAGTTAATTTAGTTAGGGTTTGTTTCCAAAATTTAGGAATTTAGTTAGATAATTAGTAATAATTAGTAGTGTATACTTAGGTTTTTTTTTTAAGTTAGGGTATTGTTAGAGATTTTGTTAAGGTTTGTTAACCTCCATTTAGTAATGTTTTTGTTAGGTTTCTAATAGGTTTTCTAATTAATAAGAGGTTTGTTAATTATTATTTCATGTATACTTAGGGTTTTTTAAAAATAGGTTTGTTGTTAGGGTTTGTTAATTAGTGTAAGTTAATTAGGTTTGTAAATTACAGTTAGATAATTAGTTTGGTAAATTAGGGATTGTTAGTAATAATTAGTAATGTTTTTTGTTAGGGTTTGTTAATTAATTTAATTAGTAATTAAAGGTTTGCTATTTAGTCTTTGTTATTATTTCATGTATACTTAGGGTTTTTGTTAGGGTTAATTAACCTCTACTTAGTAATTAATATTTTTTTTTTGTTAGGGTTTGTTAAACAATAGGTTTGCTAATTACGCTATGTAATTAGAGTACATACTTTTATTCCAAGTTCATACTTGTATTTCATGCATGAGTACTCCATCAAATGCCGAAAGCAGGCCGATGCGCAGATAGATAGATACAATGATCTCGACTCCTCGGGATCCGAACCTTATAGGAGCCCGAGCGTATCACCACGTGAATCTCCTAGAGCTAAGAAGGCCCGCCTTGAATTAGAACATGACCCTAATTACGAGCCCGAAGATGAGCCAAATGATGATGAGGTATATGTGATAATAGATTGTCTAATATGAGAGAATAATGCATTTGTATGGATGTACCTAACAATTGAATTGACAGAGGTGTTCTCTCAAGTTGTTACGGAAATGGAGGCAGAGTCACAAGATGTTCATAAGGACACGGCGCCTCAAACGACCGGGACATCCTCCGAGCGAAGAAGTACAAAGAAAAAGAGTGATCGGGCACGAAGAGATAGAGGAAGGAATAGATTTCTAGAAGAAGTCTATAGGATTACAGAGGTTAGCCCGAGCGGAGAGCCCTTAGCACCTCTAGAGGCGCTACCCAAATTTAGGGCCGCCATTGGATGGTTAGTAAAGGAAGAATTTGATATCTCCCCGAGTGATTGGAGTATGGTGCCCGAAGGAAAGAGTAAGAATTGTTGGACTCGATTGTGCACTAAGTTCATTTTCCTGAGGGAAACGTAAGGTTTGGTCAAGGGTCATGTCATGAAGCGCTTAGCAATATCATTCCGGGGCTATAGGCACGATATGAATAAAAAGTGGTCGCAGAAGGGGCGGGACCCGACGAAGCGGTACCCTATCACAAATGAACAAAGGGGCACGTTTTAGTAAAATTAAAAACTCCGATGACTCCAAGGCTAAGAGCCAAGCCGCCTCGGAACTTGCAAAGAAGAACATTTACCACCACCACCTCGGCACCGGTGGCTACAAGACCAAGATTTCTAAATGGAGGGCGTAAGACGAAGCAAAGAGGAGAGAGGGCAAGTTGGCATTGACCGATATAGTGCCGTAACGGCGCGAATTGGCTTCGCGCTCGGAAGGCGCAGACATCGAGAGCGATGAGATCTCCCCGTCCCCGATGAGATCAAGCCGCTTGCCGAGAAGGTTTTGGAAGCAACAAACCTAGAAAAGGCAGGTGCCTTCAAGTCACAGAGGGAGAGGGACAGCCTTTCCCATGCTCTAGGTAAATGTAATTATATTTTCCATTTTGTTCGAGTAAAATAGAAATCAACACCGACATAAAATATCATGTTGTAGGTAACCCCGAGCATCCAAAGCCGTAATGGGGCGTCTCATCCGTAACCACCTGGAAAGAAGGGTTTGGCGAAGAGTGGAAAGGCATGTATAAGAAAAGAGAACGACATAAGGAGCGGTTGGCGGACTTTTGAGCAAGCAGCCGCCAAAAAGGTTTAGAGATTTAATGGAAGATTTCGTTAAAAACCCCGATCCTCGAAGTGATGAAGCGGTTGGCGGGAGCGATGTTCGCTCAACAGATGTCATCACAAGCTCCTTCATATATGCAGATGTCCCAGCTCAACCCTTGGGTAGCCGGAGATGGCCACACAATCTATGCCCTTTCCAAGCAAAGATAGCGTCAACATCAAATCAGGGACCATTATCCAGTTGATGATATTGATAAACCTTGGCCTTGCTCATTGTTAATTGGATATGGCCTTAGGAATCAGCATACAAAGCAAGTGGCCACGTGCAATGCCATCCCCGGACGTAGGTTCCATGATGTCGAGATGCAAGATGCATACCGCGGGGTGGAAGTGTTGACGGTCGAGAGTGGATATGAAGACGACTTCATCGACATCCCGACCTCTGAGGGTATAGAGAAGCTTGGACAAGCAATCAAGAACTTCATACAATGGCCGAGACGGTACGTAAGGTTGGTTGATCCACCAACGGCACCCTCTCCACCAGTGCATCAAGCATCCCAAGAGGCCGAAACAAGTCAACAGCCAGCATCGCCAATGCATGCCCCAGCATCCCCGTATATTTATGAGCCACCATCGTCATCCCCAATACATGATTTGTCATTCTCGCTGGATGAGCTCGAGGGGCCAGCCAAGAACATGCCTGAGCAGCAGACTCCGCCAGCCAAGAAGGACACAACACCAGAGAAGGAGGTAGAGCAAACTCCCCCGCCACCACCAAAGCAGAATGAAGATGAGCAAACTCCCCCGCCACCACCAAAGCATAAGGAAGCAGAGCAAACTCCCCCACAAGCACCGGCCTCCAAGAAGGCAAAGAAATTTCCAATTCCAAAATTGGTTTCTCCCTATGAGCCAAAAAAGGGGAAAGCAAAGCAGTACGTTCTATTTCTCGAAAGGGCTTGGAAAGCAAATGGACGAAACGAGTCGTGGAGCTCGAACCGTCACAGAATAAAGGAAGCCGCCGGCCAAGCAACCAAGCCGTGCCACCAACAAAGGAAGCTCCAGTGGCGATGCACCATTGACCCTTAAGGATATAAGAAAGCCAACGGTTGATGATTATGTCAATGTCCCTAGTGACTATGTGCCCTAAGGCCTATGCTGCAATGGACGGTGCTTGAAAAGGGTCCATGGACGATAAAAAAGATTTCATGATCGTACATGAGAGCAAAGAATGCTGGCCTGCATGCAGTTAGTGTTGATATACCAGCAGACATGTTTGCTACTGGCACGGAAAAAAGCAGGGCATTTGTTACCTTCGATGACATGCACCTACTGTTGAACTATAGAAAACTTGACGTCCAACTCATTACAATCTGGTGCCTGTAAGTATCACTCATGCACACACATTGTTATTATTAAATTTGGAATGTGATAAACTCTAATATGTGGATGTTGTATGTAGTTTGCAAGACCACGAGCGAGATCGTTAACTACGGGGATCGATGGTCGGTTACCCGAGTCCAATCAGGTTACAAGAAAATATGCACAAATTTGTACTTACAAATGAAGATAGAGCAAAGATAGAGAAGGACAAAACACCGTAACAATTTGCGTGAGCTGTAAAGAAGTTACAACGAAAAATACGAGGACGAATATGCCCTCTATATCGGTAGAGCAATACCGAGATATAGGTACGGGGATTTTATATTGGCACCCTACAACTTTGGGTAAGCGTGACCTCGTATACGTGCATTTCAAATTATCGTGTTAACCCTAAGTACATGTGTCGCTCACTCGTTTATTCATGCAAAGGACCATTGGATTGTTTTTTATATTTATCCATTCGAAGGGAAGGTGCTTGTCCTAGACTCCTTACATTATCCTCCTCGGTCATATCAAACATTCCCCGATTCATTTAGAAAGGTGAGCCAACATACAACCACATCCGTATTTATATGAATTAGAGTTTCTAAATAACCAGATTTTCACAGGCGGCTCACAGCCCGCCGCCTGTCTTAATGGGCTGATTTGTATCTTGACCCAATAATACAGGCGGTGGGCTTGGCCCTTTGCACAAATGCCTCTAGCACCACCTGTAGAAAGGTTTTCTGTAGTAGTGAAGACTTGCAATTTGGCAATTTGGAGATTTATGTAATGGTCATATTATCTGTTCTAAAAACGTCTTGGAATTGAATTTCATAATGCCTATGTATGTCCTGTTGTAAGTTGTAACTCGTATACCAATTTATTTTAAAGTTAGACTCCACACGGTAGTTTGGACATGTCGTACTGCTTATATATATATGTGGGAACGTATTTAATGCAAACCAACTTTCCGTGAAAACTCGTGCAAACTACGGCAAAAAAAGTCATCTAAATTCACAAAAAATCACAAATGTGAATAGAAATAAGATTAAATTAATTTTAGTACTTTTCTAATTTAGTAATCCTAATATATTTGTTCTTCTAAATTATTTTAACACTTTATTTTATTTATTTATTGATGATGTCATATTAAATATTACTTTTATGTGCTATTCATAGCTATATCATTGAATAGAAATATAATGTTTGTTCGTCGACCTAAGTAACACACCTTTGCAAATTTAGTAACTCAGAAATATATTTTTAGAGTTCGTAGACCTAAGTGATACACCCTTACAAGTTTAGAGACCTAGAAGTATGTTTTTAGAGTTCGTGGACCTAAGTAACACAACTTTACAAGTTCGAAAGCCGCTGGTGCATTTAACTCTTCCTAAAAAAAAGGAGTCTGCCTCTACTATAATCTGCTCAGAACATCAATAAACCTTTTTGCAATTCATCTTCATGTCATTTCGATGAACAACATAAAAAGATAACCATAATAAAAATAATTTATCTATCAAATTGAAAATAATTTATCTACAATATTAATTTCTCAATGCATACTATGATAAATTTTTACTCTATCTTCAACCACTCCATATAAGGGAATATAGCTCACTATAAATCACTAGGGTCGTCTGAATAATAATACCGAATAAACGCTCACTCTGAAAGTATAATCCTTCAAAGAGTTCTACTTCTAAAGCAAAGGGTCAAATTGAGCGAGCCTCGAGCCAAAAGAAATATACAAGTTTGTATGCTATTAATTTATTAAAAATTTCCAAATTACAATAAACATATCAAACTAGCCGAACCTTACATGTATTAATATCGAGGTTTTCAGCTGGTCACATAAACCGGCTGATAAGTGATAACACAAGTCCACAGATTTACTATGAGAAAAATATTATTTGAACTGCTGATAATCTCTGCTGGTGAGACAAGCGAACATGACGATTATCATATTTTTCTTTCTAAAGCCACACACTTAATATTCTCAAATTACACAATAATAGGAAAGACAAGAATGTCAATATATAAGGGGAAAACAAATAAATAGCCACCGTATAGGTATATATATAGTTTGGAATTTTAAGCCACGATGGGCTCGCCGATACAACTTCGCAGCCAGCTCCCTGAAGTTTAATTGTCTTCACAACAAGAAAGTCCCTAGAGGGAGCTGCTGTACACGACGCACAGAGCAGCGCCTGCGCGGCACTTGGTGGCTTTGTTAGTAATAATCCTAGGCTGAGTATTTGCTTCCGGTTTGTTAGGATAGCATGTTAATTTCTGTTATGCATGCGCGCATGAGTGCCGGTCTGTGGTGACCATGCGCGCCCGAGTCGTGGCCGAGAATAGCTCCGGCACGACCGTGGCTTCTCCAGCGTTTGCGGCATCGTGGCGTAGGGATGGATGCGCCGTGTGCGGTGTGCGTCGAGTGGCTGAGATAGCCTTCTGTAATCGCTACTTAAGTTAATGATATGCATCAGAAAACGCTGCCTTAAGCAGCCCCAAAAATTCCACTTCGTGTTCATCTGAGTTCGCGCTGTGTTCATCTAGTTCACCGCGCCTACCGTCATCAATCGCACGTCGATCTGTGACTAACAAGTGGCATCAGAGCGTAAGGTTGATCGAGCTCCGCGGCGGCCATGACATCCCCACCGCCGAAGGAGAAGACGGAGAAGGGTGACGGTTCCGGCAAGACGCCGCCGCGCTCGCGCCCCCTCGACGCCGATCCCGCCGCGGTGACCGTAGCCGCTCGACAACCCGCGACGCACGCCGTCCTCGGGAGATCGTCGTCGAGCGCATCGTCCGCGAGGGGGAGCAGCGTTGGCAACTGGCCGCAGCTGACGCGGACCAACTACCATGAGTGGTCGCTCCGCATGAAGTTGAAGCTGCAGGCGCGCCACCTCTGGGACGCCATCGAGTTCGACGACGTCGAGTTCGACGACGACCGCAGCGCCCTCGACGCCATCTGCAGCGCTGTCCCCGGCGACATGGTGCCCGCGCTCGCCACCAAGGAGACGGCGAAGGAGGCTTGGGAGACCATCAAGACGCTCCGCATCGGGGACGAGCGCGTGCGGACGGCCACATCACAAGCAGTCCCTCCGCGCCGAGTACGAGAACATCGCGCTCCGTGAAGGCGAGGCCATCGAGGACTTCTCTCTGCGCCTCACCGGGATCGTGCAGCGCCTTGCGACACTCGGCGACCCCGAGCCCGAGGCCAAAGTGGTGGCCAAATACCTCCGCGTCGCCCGCGCTCGCTACAAGCAGCTGGTAATTTCAATTGAGACCTTGCTTGACATCTCTAAGCTATCCATTGAGGAGGTCACGGGAAGGCTCAAGGCGGCCGACGACGTCGAGCCACTGTGGGCGGCAAGCTGCTCCTTACGGAGGAGCAGTGGATCGAGAGGTACAAAAAGAAGGACACCTCGTCCAGCCGTGGGCGTTCGAGCTCGGGTGGCCGCGGAAAGGGACGCGGCAAAGGGCGAGGCCGTGGCGGTGGCCGCAATGGCGAAGCCCGCAACACCAACCGTCCCACCGCCCGACACGCCGTGCCCTCGCTGCAACAAGATGGGCCACTGGAGCCGCGACTGCCCCGACAAGAAGAAGGAGGAGCAGGCACATGTTGCCCAAGATGACGAGCCCACGCTGATGATGGCCGTCGACGTTCCCCTCGAGCAGGAACACGAGCTCTCCTTCGTTCCACCCGCGCCACTTCCGAGTCGAGCTGATGGCGCGGTCGTGCTGCACTTCGTCGAGAAGAAGGTGTGCGTCGAACTTGACGACGCCGACAACCACGACTCCAAGCGGTGGATCGTGGACTCCGGCGCCTCCAACCACATGACCGGGTGCCGCGCCGCGTTCTCCGACATCGACACCGGGGTCACGGGCTCCGTTCGCTTCGGGGACGGCTCGCTTGCACGGATCCATGGCATCGGCACGGTTCTTTTCTCCTGCAAGAACGGCGAGCACCGTGAACTCTCCAACGTCTACTACCTGCCGCGCCTCACCGCCAACATCATCTCGGTGGGCCAGCTCGACGAAGGCGGCTACCAGGTCCTCGTCGAACACGGGATCATGCGCATCCGCGACGAACAACGGCGCCTTCTCGCACGGATTCCACGCAGTCCAGGGCGACTGTACGTGCTCGACGTCACCATAGCGCGTCCGGTCTGCCTGGCTGCGCGTTCCGAGGAGGATGCCTGGCGCTGGCACTGCAGGTTCGGCCACACAAACTTCACGGCGCTGCGGAAGATGGGCCGTGAGGGGCTTGTGCGCGGACTTCCTCTCCTGACCCAGGTCGAACAGGTGTGTGAGGCTTGTCTCGCCGGCAAGCACCGGCGTGCTCCGTTCCCGCTCCAGGCTCAACGTCGTTCAACCGAGGTTCTCCAGCTCCTCCATGGTGATCTGTGTGGGCCTATCACGCCACCCACACCCAGCGGGAACCGGTATTTTCTCCTCCTCGTTGATGATTTCTCGCGTCACATGTGGATCTGCCTGTTACAAACCAAGGACGCCGCGCCCGCCGCCATCAAGCGAGTGCAAGCCGCGGCCGAACGCAAGACGGGCAAGAAACTCCGTGCTCTCCGCACGGACCGAGGCGGGGAGTTCACTGTGGCACACTTCAACGACTACTGCGCCGAGCTGGGGGTGCACCGCGAACTCACGGCGCCGCACTCGCCTCAGCAAAACGGTGTTGTCGAGCGCCGAAATCAGATGGTTGTGGGCATGGCCCGCAGCATGTTGAAGGCCAAGGAGCTGCCGGGTGTGTTCTGGGGGGAGGCCGTCACCACGGCGGTCTACATCCTCAACCGCACCTCGTCGAAAGGCCTGGCCGGAGGAACACCGTACCAACATTTGAATGGCTCGACGCCGGCTGTACATCACCTGCGCACGTTCGGGTGCATCGCACATGTCAAGGTGACCACCCCGAACCAGCGCAAGCTCGACGACAGGAGCCGGCGGATGATCTTCGTGGGCTACGAGCCCGGGTCAGCAGCCTACAGGGTCTACGACCCGTGCACTCGGCACGTCCACATCAGCCGCGACGTCGTGTTCGACGAAGCAGCTCAGTGGGCGTGGCAGGGCGACCACGATGGCGCGCCGGCGGACTTCGTCATCGAGGACGGCTACACCGACGCTCCTGAGCGGATCATTGTGACGACCACGACTACATCGCCGGGCGCTGGTTCGAGCAGCACAGGTTCCTCGACTCCATCTGGCGGCTCACCGACTGCGCCATGGGCATCCACACCGGGTGCCTCCACATCGACGCCGCCCGGGTCGTCCTCCGCACCGGGTGCCTCCACGTCGACGCCGCCCGGGTCGTCCTCCGCCGCCTCTTCACCAGCAGGGGGAGACAGTGACTTCCTCGATGCAGATCACGATGACGCGCCCCTCCGCTACCGCTCCATAGACGCTGTTCTGGGACCCTCTGCGGCACCAGGGCGCGTCGAGCGCGCTCTAGCGGAGGAGCACATGATGCTGGCCAACGAGGCGGAGCCGACCACGTACGACGAGGCTGCACGCTTCGAGTGCTGGCGTCACGCTATGCTCGACGAGATGACGGCCATAGAGGCCGACGGGACTTGGGAGCTGGTTGATCCGCCGCCCCGAGTGCGCCCTATAGGCCTCAAGTGGGTCTACAAAGCCAAGAAGGATGCCGCCGGCAACATCAGCAAGTACAAGGCGCGCTTGGTGGCCAAGGGGTACGTCCAGCAGCACGGCATCGACTTTGATGAGGTCTTTGCGCCGGTGGCACGGCTAGAGTCAGTGCGGCTCCTGCTGGCGCACGCTGCTGGCGAAGGCTAGCAAGTCCATCACATGGACGTGAAGTCCGCCTTCCTGAATGGCGATCTTCTGGAGGAGGTCTTCGTGCAACAACCTCCCGGCTTCGTCCTCGCCGGCCACGAACGCAAGGTGCTTCGGCTCGTCAAGGCTCTCTACGGGCTTAGGCAGGCCCCCAGGGCATGGTACGCCAAGCTGGACGCCGCACTGACGGCGCTCGGCTTCAAGCGGAGTGGCTCGGAGTACGCCGTCTACCTTCGCGGGGTCGAAGCACACCGACTCATTGTCGGGGTATACGTTGACGATCTCGTCATCACGGGGAGCAGCGCCATCGACATCGCGCAGTTCAAGGAGGAGATGAAGGGCACGTTCCAAATGAGTGATCTCGGCCTTCTCCACTACTACCTGGGCCTGGAAGTTGCTCAATCTGCTGATGGCATCACGGTGTGCCAAAGTGCTTATGCGGCAAAGATCCTGGACAGCGCTGGGTTGAGGAGCTGCAACCCCAGTGCCACACCGATGGAAACTCGTCTCAAGCTCAGTAAGTCAAGCACTGCTCCTGCTGTTGATCAGACCATGTACAGGAGTATTGTGGGCTCCCTGCGTTATCTGGTGAACTCGAGGCCGGATCTTGCATACTCTGTTGGGTACATCAGCAGGTTCATGGAGAAGCCCACAACTGAGCACCTGGCGGCCGTCAAAAGGGTTCTGCGCTACGTCGCCGGGACTCTGAATCTGGGCTGTCAGTACAAGAGGCAGGCAGGAGGCTTGCAGCTTCGTGGCTTCAGTGACAGTGATCACGCCGGTGATGTGGATGGACGCAAAAGCACAGCTGGAGTCCTCTTCTTCCTCGGTGAGAACTTGATCACCTGGCAATCCCAAAAGGAAAAGGTAGTGGCTCTCTCATCTTGTGAGGCCGAATACATCGCTGCTACTACTGCTGCCTGCCAGGGGGTCTGGTTGGCGCGCCTGCTCGCGGAGCTTCGAGGAGAACAGGCCGGCGCCTTCCAATTGATGATGGACAATCAGTCTGCCATCATGCTCAGCAAAAACCCAGTCTTTCACGACAGAAGCAAGCACATAGATGTGCGATATCACTACATCCGTGAGTGTGTTGAAGAGGGCAGAGTGAAGATCGAGTCTGTTGTGACTCAGGAGCAGCTGGCAGACATTCTTACAAAGTCTCTGGGGCGTGATCAGTTCGTTCAGCTTCGCTCTCGGATTGGTCTCGTCAGTCAATGTGAAGCAAACCAGCAAGGCTTAGGGGAGTTTGTTAGTAATAATCCTAGGCTGAGTATTTGCTTCCGGTTTGTTAGGATAGCATGTTAATTTCTGTTATGCATGCACGCATGAGTGCCGGTCTGTGGTGACCATGCGCGCCCGAGTCGTGGCCGAGAATAGCTCCGGCACGACCGTGGCTTCTCCAGCGTTTGCGGCATCGTGGCGTAGGGATGGATGCGCCGTGTGCGGTGTGCGTCGAGTGGCTGAGATAGCCTTCTGTAATCGCTACTTAAGTTAATGATATGCATCAGAAAACGCTGCCTTAAGCAGCCCCAAAAATTCCACTTCGTGTTCATCTGAGTTCGCGCTGTGTTCATCTAGTTCACCGCGCCTACCGTCATCAATCGCACGTCGATCTGTGACTAACAGGCTTTGCTGGCCGGTGGGGTCCTCGCCGGCGGCGTGGAACATCCGGGGGTCTAGTATTAGCGTGTGCGCATGCTAAGTAGGTGACGGAGAGGCGTGCAGAGCACCGTGGCATGGCTAGCCACGGCGGCGGCCATGGCCAAGCAGTTCACCGCGGTGGCGCAGCCGTTCCGGCGAACTGGGAACAATACGGTCAAAATAGAAGGATGGGTGAGCAATGGTGGAATACATCGTACACTTCTGTTATTTTAGTTGGGGTGGAAGAGGTCCGAGCTGTGCTGGCCACGTACGATCTGACAAGCGTCGACGTTCCGGCGTCGGCACCGCCGCGTGACGTCATCACCGGTGAAGTCTCTGGCCAAACCGAGGCGAACAATAGGCATCGGGACATCAAGCTAACGACGAGTCGACGACGAGCAGGAGCACCACGAACGCGGCGTTTTTTGTTTGAGCCCGCGGCGAGTCTGTTAACTGACAGCGATGGAACCGGATGCAGAGCAGTCAATTCCGAAGCTTGTTTCTCGTCTCCGACACCAAGTTGCTTTAATTTCCCTATTTCTTCGGCGAATCCAACGTGTTCGACTCGAATTACCGCCATCCAACATGTCGCGAGCATTTAATACCGGTGAACCGAACGAGAGACGGAACCGCAATCGATTCAGAAGCTTCTTCTTTTTCATCCCTGACTCCGACTACGACTCCAACTTGCCTCAGTTTTCCGGCGATCCTATGCCGAGTCGAATTGCCAGGCCATAAGTACCCTCTCCATCCTTCTCGATCCCATCCATCCACTGCTTTCTCTCCATCCCTTTGGCAAGCGCCTGAGCCCGTTTGCTTGCTGTGCGGCGGATCGTGTTCGCCCCTTCGCCTGCAGTTCGCACCTTCGCCGGCGGCGTCCCTCGTCGCGCCGCAACAGCAGCTGCCCCTTCTAGCGCCAGTGAGCGAGCGTCCGGGAAGAAGCGTCCGCGTGCCGCGCCCGCACGAGACTCGTCGGCTTGCCTCACCAAGATGACGCGTACCTGCAACAGCGTCGAGACCGCCGCCGGCATGGAGGTCTTGACCGTCGGCGGCGAGGCGTCATCCCAGGAGCTCCTACAGAAGCGCTTGGCGTCCGAGCTCGATGCCTTGCGTGGTATCCTCAAGAAAGCAGAGCTTATATCGTGCCGTGGGGCATGCAAGGGCGGCGCACCAACTCCAACCGCCGGCAAGAAAGATCGGTTCTTGGACTCCAAGCAGCGAGCGAAGCCAATCGACGATGGTGGACGCAATGCCCCTGCAGCGAAGAAGAGGAAGATTTCAACTTCGGTGGAGCAGAAGCAGAAGCAGATACCGGCGCCGTGGATGTCGCAAGAAGACAGGAATCAGCTTGCTGGTCGCCTGTCCTCTCTGTCTGGGGAAATGCCGGGGCACATCGTGGAGTTCTTGCAGAAGCAGTTCGGCGAAGCCGATGCCCATGGCGAGATCGAGATCAACAACGATGCTGCGGAAGACTCCGTAATGTTCGAGTTGAAGACGCGGCTCGACAAGTTCACCGAGGAGATCGAGGACGAGAAGGTCGCCGAGGGTAGCAAGGACGTGGAGGTCGCCGAGGATAGCAAGGACGAGAAGCTCATCGCCGAGGGGAGCAAGGACGAGAATGTAACCGAGGAGAGCAAGGACAAGAAGGTCACCGAAGAGAGCAAGGACGAGAAGCTCGCCGAGGAGAGTAAGGACGAGAAGATCACCGAGGGGAGCAAGGACGAGAAGCTCGCCGAGGAGAGCAAAGGCAAAGTCGTTCTAGAGCAGGATGAAGAGTACGCTGACATCAGTGTCGGCCTGCCACCGTCGGAGCCGGCATCAGGGACGGCGCAGAGTGGTGAGGCAAAGAAGGTCCAAGACGACGCCCAGCGTGCCGCGCCCAAGCCTATGGCTGTCTACATGCGCGGTCTGCTCTACAAGGCGAACGTTCGCCGGCAGCTGTTGGAGATGGAGAGGGCGGTGCTTCCCGACCAAAGCATCCACCGGCGGGACCTGCAGCGTCTCTGCATCGCCGAGTATGGTCGTCCCAGCGTCATGCAACAGATTGGGCTCGTCCTCAAGGCCGACGCGTAGGCAGCGCGCGGCGAGCAGAAGCAGCAGGAGCACGGCAGCTGTAGATTGCTTTTTTTTTTTTTTTTTTTTTTTGAAAGATCGGCAGCTGTAGGTTGTAGAACATAGAGAGTGTAATCGTGTGCTCAGTAGTTATGTTGGACCTGTTTCAGATGTGTTTTTGCGTCGTGTAAATGGTGTACCAATGAATAGAAAACCTTGCAATTGTACTTAAGTATATACTGAGCAAGTGAGCATGGCAGTTACTTGTTTCATAGTAACTGAACATGTATAGTTTCTTTGTTAGCAAATTTGGATGCAGAGCACAGGGGGGTTGCTTTCGATTCACTATAAACTGATACTAGAATTGCAGGGAAAAAAAGACCGTTTTACACAGGATTTTTTTACGAACATGCCACTGCATGCATTTTACATAGAATTATTCAGACAAATTCATAGCCACATAGAATTCACTAGGCAACTTATCGGCTAAACAGACAGACAGACTACTGACATGCAGCGAACCACAACAGCCAGCAAGCTTCCATCATGATTCATGAGAAAGTCTTGCTTCATCTGCTATGAAATGCAATCCATGAAGCTCCCCCTCTGTGTTCTATTCACAAATTCAGCAAGAACAGTACGCAGTTGAACAAGTAACAGAAGAATGTAGGACAGCGAGGGACGCTCCCTTCTTCCCAAACCTGGAATACTGTGTAACAGGCAATTATGCATTATCACTTATGGCTGACTGCAACAGTTGCTGTCCGATGCTAGGGAGGATTGTGCTACGATAGTTGCTTATTCCATTATTAAAGGTAGATTCTGTTTGAAGTTCGATACACTAACACCAGATCTAAGTAGCTTCTAATGAACATTTCAGGCAGTAGAGGCAAAAGGCAGTTCACGCTCCAGTGTTCTGTGACCGTGAGGTCAGTCCCCGCAGATCCTTGCTGCAAGCTCTGAGAAAACATACAAAGCCTCGTATCATAACTCGAGTGATTCAGTCTCATCCGTTACTCTACCATGGCATCAACTTTCTCCTTTGCAGGTGGATTTGCATTTTTGGCTTTCTTCCTGCCTGCAGAGTGAATCACCATGATTTCATGCCCCAAGCAATACTATCATTTCCAAGAAGGAAATGATGTTATTATTTACAATTTGAACAACAGAAGGGTACCTTTTCCATTATCTCTTGATCGGTATTCTTGAGTTTTTCTTCACACTAAACTTACACTTGAAACTTGTTCTTTGCAGCTTCTGAAGACTGTCAATAAAAAATACAAAAGTAAGAAATTGTGTTGGAGTTATCATCAGGTAAATATTTAGGAAGTTAACACAAGGTCCAGAGGGAAAAAAGGTTGCCTAGCTAAATACAAGTGGAAATAACATCAAGCAGCGTACTGAAATAGTACGAAAAAGAAACAATAGAAAGCAATGGAATTCCCTAGGTAGGTGCATCTAAGACTATGGGTTACACCCTAGTTAAAAGTCCAGGGCACAATTGGTCTTAGCATAGAACAGCTGTATTTTTTTAAAAAAAAAAGTACCACATGGTCACATCCCTGATCAAACAGTGCTGGGAACTTGAAAATATTGTGCTAATAGATCTGAGTACCTGACACAAATGAGGCAAATAAAACTAATTTCTACAAAATTACAGAGTATAATTTATTCTGAACATTAAATTGTACAAATAGTTTCACTATAAAATTAGATGGGCAGATCTTTACCATAGTTCATATTAAGCATGCCTCTGATGATTATAACTCAGCCAATTAAAATAGTTATACGATATACATAAAAAAGTCGACCAAATTTCCTGAAATCAAGAAGCTCTAAATGCATCACCTCCCTTCTCTTTTCTTGGAGAAGATCAAATAGTTCAACCATACGCTTTAACTTTGTTTGCATGATGGTGCAAGGCCTTCAAAAGTTTCAGCTATAAAACTTACTACAATAGGTACCGGTACATATATTAGCATGGATAGGCATATTTTTCACCACACCTTAGTGGTCAACAATTTAGCTTCTCTTTATTTCATTAGCCTGCCTACAGATAACGCATCACCAAAAGGTGTTTATAAAAGGATAGGGTAATTGTTGGCTCGAAATATATTTCAACACAATAAACAGGAAAGCTTTGCTTGGTACAGTATGGGTTTACAGATACTCTCTGTTATAATGTGAATAAAAGTTACAAACATAAAGGTCAACTTTCCATATAGGGGGCAAATCTGGTGTGAAACTATATTAAACAGAAATCTATGTTTCCCATCCTTGTATCGACTAGAAGGACAAGCTTAACATAAATAGGAGGGGCTAACACCATGAAGAACAGTCCTGTAGTCTCAATTCAAACTAATTAACTAGTGCTGCATCACTGCAACCAGTGCTACATTTATATTAACATTAAATCAGATACTGCTGCTGGTATAGCCAGTATTTATTTTGCAACAGCTTCGGAAAGATTGCAGGGCATCAGAGTTGTTGACTGTTGGTGACTTGGTGAAGCTGCGAGCCTGTGACCTTATAATACAAGCATCACAGTTTCATATGACCCCAAAATCACAACTCATTTCCAAATGTCAAAATGAAACATCAACAAGCATAAGAGAATGGAAAATGTCAATAATACAATCAACTTTTTTTCATGATCAAGGATGAAATAGCCAGTAATATATGAGTATCTAATTTGCTCACCAAATGTATGGTCAAGTTTACACACTCAGACAGCAACATAATGGAACGAGCTCACCACATTCAGTTATCCCTCAAGTGTAACTTTCGATTGAAACGGGACGGCTACAAATCTTTACAGAGCCACTAATTATCCTACCAACACATGAACCACAATCTTAAACTGTTGCAATTACTACTAACCGTCCAAATAGGCAGTCTAGGTCAATCCTTTCAGAACACCACTACACCGAATTCCCCAAAAACCGAATCGAAACAAGCAATTGGCCCTAGAATCGCACCTTCAGCAGAGACCATGTCGGCATCCCCCATGTTATTCTCCAGCGCCTCAGTCATTGCAGCCTCTTTCTGCTCCTGCACAGAAATAACCCACCAAAAAAACATCAGAGAGGCCAAACCATCGCACCAAAAACGTCCCAGCTAAGAAAGCCACCAAATTTACCCGGTTTTGGCGGCGCTCGAGCCTCGAGCTTGCGCTTCCGCTTGCCGGTCCGCTGCTTGAGCTTGCCGGTGCCGGGCTCCCCATGCGCGGCGCGCTTTCGGTCCTGCTTCCACTGGTGCTTGTTCTTCTGCACCACGTTGAACTTGGCCATGGCGTGGCGGCGGATGGGTCTAGCAGGCGCCGCCGTGGGAGAGGAGGGGAGAGAGGAAGCCGAGCAAACCCTTTGGCTATCCAACGTGTTCGACTCGAAATGCCGGCGATCCAACGTGTCGCGAGCATTTAATACCTGTGATGTGAACCGAACGAGAGACGGAACCAGAGAAGAGCTTCTTTCTTCGTCTCCGACTCTGAGGGGGTGTTTGGATTTCTGCGGCAAAAAATTTTCCCTGTCCCATCGAATCTAGTCACGCATATATGAAGTATTAAATGTAGTCTAAAAAATAATTAATTATACAGATTGCGATAACTTTTACGAGATCGAATCTTTTAAGTCTAATTAGTCTATGATTTGATAATGTGGTGCTACAGAAACATTGACTAATGATGTATTAATTATACTTAAAAGATTTGTCTTATCGTTTCCTGACGAGTTTTGTAATTTGTTTTTTTATTAGTATTCGAAACCTCCTTCCGATATCCCTCCGACATTCTGATATGACACAGGCAAAACTTTTTCCACGCCATCCAAACACCCCCTGACTCAAGTTGCCTCAATTTTCTTCTCCGGCGATCCTGAGTTCGACTCGAATTGCCGGGCCATAAGTACCCTCCAATCCTCCACCCTTCTCGATCCCATCCAGCACCCATCCATCCATTGCTTTCTCTCTGTCCCTTCGGCAGGCCGCGGCTAACGTTCGCACCGGCGGTAGCACCTAGAGCCCGTTTGCTAGCTTTCCGGCGGATCATGTTCGGCCCTTCGCCTGCCGTTCGCCCCTTCGCCAGCGGCGTTCCTCGCCGCGCCGCAACCGGAGCTGCCCCTGCTGACGCCAGTGGGCGCGCGTCCGGGAAGAAGCGCCCGCGTGTCGCGCCCGCACGAGATCGATGGCATGCCTCACCAAGATGACCCGTGCCCGCAACAGCGTCGTGACCGCCGCCGGCATGGAGGTCTTGACCGTCGGCGGCGAGAAGTCATCCCAGGAGCTCCTACAGAAGCGCCTGGCGTGCGAGCTCGATGCCTTGCGCGGTCTCCTAAAGAAAGCAGAGCTTATATCCCGTGGGGGTGGGGCATGCAAGGGCGGCGGAGCACCAGCTGCCGGCAAGAAAGATCGGTTCTTGGCGTCCAAGCAGCGAGCGAAGCCAATCGATGATGGTGGAAGCAATGCCCCTGCAGTGAAGAAGAGGAAGATTTCAACTCCGGTGGAGCAGAAGCAGAAGCAGATACAGGCGCCGCGGATGTCGCCAGAAGACAGGAATCAGCTTGCTGGTCGCCTGTCCTCGCTGTCTGGGGAAATGCCGGGGCACATCGTCGACAGGTTCGCTAAGGAGAGCAAGGACGAGAAGCTCGCCAGGGAGAGCAAAGGCAAAGTCGTTCGGGAGCAGGATGAAGACTACGCCGACATCAGTGGCGGCCTACCACCGCCGGAGCCGGCATCAGTGATGGCGCAGAGTGGTGAAGCAAAGAAGGTCCAAGACGCTCAGCGTGCCGCGCCCAAGCCCAAGGCTGTCTACATGCGCGGTCTGATCTACAAGGCGAACGCTCGACGACAGCTCTTGGAGATGGAGAGGGCGGCGCTTCCCGAGCAGAGCGTCCACCGGCGGGACCTGCAGCGTCTCTGCATCGCGGAGTATGGTCTTCCCAGCGTCATGCGGCAGATCGGGCTCGTCCTCAAGGCCGACGCGTAGGTTGGTAGCGCGTGGCGAGCAGAAGCAGGAGCACGGCAGATGTAGATTGCATTTTTTTTTTTTTTTTTGGAAGATCGGCAGCTGTAGGTTGTACAGAATATAGAAAGTGGATTGGTGTGCTCGGTAGTTATGCTAGATCTGTCTCTGAAGTTTTTCGTGTTCATGTAATGGTGTAATGACAATGAATAAAAAATCTGCTGTTAACTGATTAATATGCATAGTTTCTTTAGTTATTGGCAAGTTTGGATGCAGTAGCAAGACTCTATGAGCGCATGGGATTGCTTTCAATTCACTTTAAATTGATGCTAGAATTACAGAAGAAAGATGCTAGAATTACAGAAGAAGAGTGCTAGAATTACAGAAGAAAGATTGTTTTACACAGAATTGTTCAGACCAAAATTCAAATAGCCACACATGATCCACTAGGCAATCTTGCCAGCTGACAGACTACTGACATGCAATATTCATCTGCCGTGAAATGGCTTCGATTATCGATTCGCACATGAAACTATCCCTCTGTTCTATTAACATGTCCAGCCAAATAGATAATGCAGGACAGCAAGGGACGCTCCCAAACCTGGAAGGCCTGACTGCAACAATTGCCGTCCGATGCAGGAGGAACATAATACTAGGGTAGACGTATAGTTGCTTACTGTAAAAGCAAACAGCCGTACATTCACAACGCAACATCTCCACAAACGCAGTATGAACATGAATGAAAACATCCACTATTAAAGACAGATTCATAGATTCATGTTTGAAGTTCGATACACTAACACCAGACCTAAGTAGCTTCTAATGAACATTCAAGCAGTACAGGCAAGAGGCAGTTCAAAGGTCAGTCCCTGCAATCCTTGGTGCAAGCTCTGAGCAAACATATCATAATTCTAGTATATCTTGAAGTCAGTAGCAGCCATATTTCAATATTATATTATACATATAATATATTAAATACTATATTTTCATAGTTTTATTTGTTTATTTATTTTTGTCTTCCAAACCATAGAAGTGTTTTTAGCGCTGATTTGACAAACCTACGAGTATCTTCTACTGTAGGTCAAAATTTTGTCGAATCACGTAAATTAGTATATTCTGAAAAATAGAACAAACGTATAAAGAAAACCGTTTATTTTTATTTAACCATTAATCGTAACATCAAACACGTCCATGTGCGCTGCGACGACGACGCGCGTACACACACACAACAATAACATGCACGGCTTCAACCGGCAGAAACAACATTGACAGATGACACGCCACAACACCCATACGTGACTCGACACGACTCAGAAACCCTTGGACCAAACACGACCGGAGCACACGACGATAGTAGCTCGCGCGACGGCGGCGACGAGAACGAGACCTTGAACAGCAAAGTCCTACACCAAAGCATAAGTCTAAGGCTCGGTCCAGTCTCATGTGGACAATGTGTTATGTATATGTGTAATAGGGATTCAGGGATTTTCTCGATTTGCATGAAAAGGTCACGTTCTTTGATAAGCAGAATACCAGGGGCGTCTACCTTTCATTATTATTTTTTAAATGTTCGATTTTCTTTGGCAATTGACATCCGTGATGGGTGGTAGCGCTCAAATTTGTGAGATTGATTTCAATTTATTTGAGGCAGCACGGTGATGTAGTAGATAAGATATCAGTAACAGGCACAAGTGATTTTACTGCTAATTTTTTGTTGTTGTCAAGAGAAAGTAGTGTGGTTATATTGAAGTTCAGATTAGATTCTGTGTTCAGTCACTCCATGTTAATAAACCATTCACTCGCTGATAATACATTCACTCTGCATTTGAACTGACTGCTAACCATATTGAGCTGAAAATTCCAACTGCTGCTCCAACTGTACCAATCTTCAGACTTCAGATAACATTTATTTTTGTGTGTGGAGTTTTTCCATGTCAGTAGATACACAATTGTTCCATATCAGTGATTTTTAATCTGAGTCCGAGCACACGCTTCTCATAATTATTTTTTGCTTGTTTGTCACATCTACTGTGGCGGATTCACGGGCCTGATTACACGTGGTTTTTTTTTTCAGAGGCTTCACTTGCCAGTGAACCACCAACAGCGACCGTACACACCAATGATGTGGTATTTTCATCTGTGCAATCGAACCAGAAAAGGTTCAAGTACTTCAGTGTTGAGGAGGACGAAACGTGGTCTCAGCTTGGCTCAATGTGAGTTTGGATCCAGTACAAGGTGTTGATCAATCACCTAGAATGTACTGGAAATTGGAAAAGAATAGTACTCGCTCTATTCAAAATTATAAGCTATTTCAAAAATTTTAGAGAGCCAAATATTTTCAAATTTGATCAAAATTATAAAAAAAAAACTATAAAAATTTATAACATCAAATAGGTATACGATGAAAATATAATTAATGAAAAATCTAATGATACTTAGTCGGCGTCACAAGTGTTATTATTTTACTATATAAATTTGATTATAAATTTAAAAAACTTTGACTCCTCAAAATTCTTGAAATGCCTTATAATTTGAAATGGTGGGAGTACATGATTATTTTCATGCCCCGAATTCATTTCTACTAGCTCGCAATGCTCTCTCGAATGAACCGGTGGTCTGCTATACAACGTGATATGAACATATTTACTGGATGTGTTTCGAGGATTTAGGCTAGAAATCAAAATGGATTGTCTACTGATGACAAGGTTAGATTATATAGATTATACTCCCTTCGCCGTTCCAATTGTCTTTGTCTATCATTTTTTCTAGTTCTCATGCATTCATATGTTATTCCGCTTTACAGCAAACTAATGCATTAAAAATGTTCGAGTCTGAACTGAAGACAATCACCACCGTAGTTTCCCCTTCTTGCATTGCTGGAAAATCTTGAAAGATCATTCAAAGTGGGCGGACAAGGCGCAAGCACATCGAAACTCAGAAAACAGCAACTATAAGAAGCATAAAACCACGATCAAGTCCTGGTACTTCGTTACCACTACTTCCTGCTGAGAAATCTAAATTATTCACTCTTTCAGTCTTTTTAAAACAAATTTAAAGGAACCATGCTCCAGCCTAATTGACCTAGCTATAAGCATATTTAGACTATTTTTTATTACAAATTTAAAGAAACCATGTTATGCATATAAACCAACCTATAATTGACCCCTAAGAATTATATTGCACCAGCTCGAAGCAGTAATCCCAAGCTCTTTCACGCCATCAGTTCACTAGTTGCTGCTATTGCTCCCTGATCCTTTCCTCTTCTTCGGCGACGGCGCCGACGACGTCTGCTGCTCACGCGCCTTCTTCGTCTTGCTCCTCGTTGTCACCGACGTCGTCGGCTGCAGTAGCGGCGGCTGCTGCCGCTGCTCCTGCCGCAGCTTACACGACTTAACCACCATGTGCTTGGCCTTCTTGGTTGCGTACAGCCCCCCAGTCGATTTGCGTGCGGTTTGCAATGTTCGTCCGCATCTTGGCCGTACCGCCAGCAAGGTGCCGCGCTGCTGCGCGTGCGTGCTCATGCCTGTGAGCATGCAAGCGCGCCCCGTCCTCTCGTACTCAGCCTCGTCCTCCACGCGGGCGCCGAAGTCCTGCAGCTCCTCCACGAGCGCGTCGAATGCCCCGGCCCTGCCGGGCGCCGACTGCAGCACGGACAGCCGCCGCCGCTGCAGGATCCGTGCGGCCTCCGCGTGCTCACCACGCTCCGCCGCTGCCCTTGCCACCGCTATGTCCTCGGCGGCGGCCACGCGGACACGCTCCCGCTCCACCTCCATGGACGCTTCTTGTGGGATGGTCACCTCGACCGGCCTCTCAACAATGGCATCTTCGCCGGCGACATCCACGGCACGCCCAGTCAAGGTATCACGGTACGTGCAGCTCAGTTTGATCAGGCTGGTAACCTCTTCTGCAGCTTCCGCTCTTGGCACATCCAGGAACAGCAAGAAGCGCCTCTCCTCGTCGGCGTACAGCTCGCCGACGTCCACCGAGGCGGTACGGCCGTCCTCGGCGACGAGGTTGCCGTAGCGGCCGGACTTGACCTCCCGGACGCGCACGCCTGGGTGCACGCACGTCACGGCAAGGCGCGCGCCCTGCACGGCCACCGAGAGGAGCCCGCCGATGCACTGCGCGAACGAGTCCTGGATCACCTCCTGGTTCTCCACGAAGGCGAACGTGCCACACGCCACCTCCGCGATGGTGTGCATAGCGACCGCGTCATGGTCGGTGCCGAAGCCGAAGGTGTGGATCGGCCCCGGCCTGTTGTCGGCGTCCCTGAACAGGGGCGGCACGAGGCGCTGGTGGTTCCTGCCGACACCCGACTGGTTGTCCTGCCCGTCGGAGAGCAGGATGACGCTGGTCACGGCGTTCCGGCGCCGGCGGCCGGCGAGCACCTCGGACGCCACGAGGAGGCCCTTGTAGATGTTCGTGCAGCCGCTGGCAACCAGGGACTGCACGGCGCGCTTCGCCGACGCCTTCCCGTCGCCTGACATACGCGTGAGCCGGATCTCGCGGCGCGCGTCGGTCGAGAAGGACACGACGCTGAGGCGGTCGGCGGGGCCGAGGTTGTCGATGACGAATCCCATGGCCTGCTTCACCAGCGCCAGCTTGGCGCCCTCCATGCTGCCGCTCACGTCGAGCACCGTCACGAGGTCGAGCGGGGCGCGGGCCTCGTCGTCGGCCGCGACGACGACATCACCGGCTTGATCTGGCGCCCTGAGGTGCACGACCACCGCGAAGTTGTCGTGGGGCGCGTCCCTCGCGACGGCCGGGAACTCGCAGTGCGTCTTCAGCGCCATCGTCTCTCCAACGTCGGCCGCCGCCACGCCGGCAGCGGCGTCCTCCTGCGGCTGGACAACGCCGCCCTGCGCCACCGTTTCCTCGTCGTCGGCGTACTTCCGGGGCGGCGCCGGAATGGCGGCCGGCAGGTCGCGCCACGTGACCTTGCAGAGCGGGCAATCGTGGTTGCCGCGCGCGACGTTGGTGGAGATGCAGCGGTGGTGGAAGGTGTGGGAGCACTCGGCCACGAACACGGCCTGCCCACGGCGGATGTCACCGAGGCAGATGGCGCACCGGTCGGCGGTCGCGCTCGCACTCGCCATGGTATGGAAGTTGCGGTTAACACGAAAGATTTTCGTGCACGACTATAGGCGGCGGCGGCATTTATATAGCGGGAGATGGCTAGGGATTTTCATGCAGCACCGCCCGGATGGCCGACACGTGTGCCGGACGATCCCAGATCCTTCCGATCGAACCGACTTGTGCTTATGCGACCGTGTTTATCGAAGCCCACATAAACAAGCCGAGCCGACATGGCCCAAAGCTAGGGGGCCTAAAACACGAGTCCACTTGGGCCTTGACACGGCGTGGCTATTGGGCGGTCACGATCAGCGTCCGATGATCCGATCCCTGGTCACGCTCACGGGTCACGCCGGCGCATGTAATCTATACAATACTACAGGCCCCCTTTGGTTCACAGGGAAATCGTAGGAAAAACGGAGGAATCAATCCTCTGGAATCGCTGACATCAGCACGGCCTTTGGATGGTCACGGGAAAAATGCAGGAATCAATCCTATGGGATTCGTTCTCTCACAAAAACACAGGAAAAAAAAACATCCGCCGGAGCTAATGGATTGGCGGAAGTCCGAGGCAACTCCGTCGGGCAGCAGCTGGCCCTGTGAACGCCGCCGAGCCGCGCTTCGCCTCTGCTTTTCGCCGAAGCTTCGCCCGAAGCCGTGGGGTGCGTCGTGCGCCGCTTGGCTGGTGCCGAGCCCCGCCGTCGCCAGAGTTGCAAGCTCCACCCGCACGGGGAAGCAGATGCGCCGGGGAGCGGCCGCGCCAAGGCGGCCTGTGCTCCGCCGTCCTCCCGCCCTAGCGCCGAGAAATAAAGAGAGAGAGGGGAGGGGGGGGGCGCCGACCGCCGCCAGCCCACCTGCCGGGGCCAGCTCGCCGGATCCGTGGGCCGCTGTGCCGGATCCGTGGCCTCCGTGCCGGATCCGGGCGGAGCGCCATGGCCGGGCGCGGTCGCCGGTGTCCCGCCTATCCGGCCGAGATAGCCCCGGGTGGGGGTGGGGGTATGGGTGGTATGGTGGGGACGGGCGCGCGGTCGCCGGCGCCCACCTGTCCGGGTCGAGAGAGAGAGAGCCGGGGGGGGGGGGGGGCCGGGCGGTCGCTCGTCCGGCGCCGAGCCCCGGCGCCGAGAGAGATGGAGAGCGAGGGAGAGGGGGTTGGAGGAAGGAGAGAGGAAGCCGTGGTGCGTGGCGCCCAGGCGCTTCCTATGGGGATGAGCCGGAGGAGGGGAACGGAGCCAAAGCGAAGGAAAGTTTCTAGAGGAATTGAACTGGCTTCCCTTTCCCGTGTCTATCGATTCCTATACTTTTCCTTTGATTTTCCCGAGAGCCAAAGGAGCCCTAATAAAGACGAGCAAAAGCAGCCTTCCGATCCCTCTCTCAATTTCCTGTGCTGGGTACAGTCAACGCCGCAGCTCTCTCACGTGAACTGTTACTAGCACAGTGCCGCCACACCCCTGTACTCGCCCCACTGCATCGAACCACACGAGCAAAAGCAGCCTTCCGATCCCTCTCTCAATTTCCTGTGCTGGGCACAGTTGTAACACCTCAGTGTTAAGCTTTACATTAGACCATGGTTAATTAATCATAAGCATCATCATCATAACATGATCATCATGACATAAGCATCAAGTCAAAACCCTAGCTTGCATGTCATCATTTCATGTGCTTGTTTTTAATTCCCTAATTGCTTACTTGATTGCTTAATTAGTCAATTATTTGTATTGCAAATGCTTGATCAAGTTTGGATCCATGTGCCCAAAGATTTTAAAATGATTTAACAAAATTATTGCAAAAGATTTGGTGCATTTTGGAGCAATTTGGAGCAAAAAGAAATTAAATTGGAAATTCCCTTTTTATGCCCTAAATTCAAAATGAATTTGTATTTCAAAATTTATTGAGAATTTTGAGTTGAGCCTTAAATGAAAGTTGTTCAGTTTTAAATTCTCTACAGCTTTTATTTTGGGCACTTTTGAAAAAATGCTGTTAAATTTGTCAAATGGTTGCATTTGAGTTTGATTCAAATTTTCAAAAAAAAGGGGGAAAAGCTCAACGCAACCGAAAGCGGGCGGATTCGCCCCAACTCGCCCGCGCCCGTGTCCGTGCCAGCGGGCGCTGGCGCTGGCCAAGCGCCAGCGTCGTGGCCGACCGGGCGCCCGGGCTCGGCCGCCACGCGCTTCGCCGCCGCTCGCCGCCGCGTGGTGGGCGATGCGATGCCTGGCCGGTGGGCCCGCCACGGCCGGCCGCCGCCCCTCAAATGGAACGCGCCTGCCTTCCCGTTTCGCGCCCACACTCGCCCACTCACTTTTCCGCCGCTCCCCGCCTGCCTCCACATTCCGCCGAGCGCACGCTTGCAGCAGCGCCGGGGCCGCACCGCCGCCACCGTTCCTGCCCTTGCCGAGTACACGCGCGCGGCACGCCGACGCGCGCACCACCTCCGCCCCTACGCCCGCTCCACCTCGCGCAACCGTAGCCACGCCGTCGACCGCCCGGTAAGGGCCGCCGCGCCACCTCGTCGCCAACTGCCATGGCCGGAGCTTGGCAAGCTCCGCGCCGCCGTGTTCTTGCCTTCCTGTCGCTCTCTCAGTATCCTTTTTGGCGCGCACCGCAGCCACCGAACCCCGAATCGATTGCCCGCAAGTTCAATCGAACAATGCACGCCTAGACACCACCGTTGCATGACCTACCGGGAGCCTTCCTCCGCCGCCGTGCCGCCATGCACCCGGCCGGGGAGCTCCAGAGCTTAATTCCGCACCCAAACCCTAGGTCTAGCTCCGCCTTTGCGCCGCGACACGCAGCCAAGGCGCTTCGTCGTAGCTCACCGTTGCCGAGACGGCGACTCCACCGCCGTGCCGAGCCGCCGAAGCTGCCGCCCGCCGCCAGCCGTAGCTAGGAAGCACCGCAGCACACGCCAAGCGCTGCCACCGGTGCGCCTGCCGCCGGAGCCGCCGGTGCCCTCGGATGCGCCGGGAGCCACCGCCGCGAGAAGGCCGGTGTACCTCCCCTCGCTTTCGGCCGATCGGCCGGTGGGCCCGTGGACCGCAGGGTCCCACGCGCCAGTGACTCTCGTCCACTGGACCGAGTCTATGGACCGGCCGGGGTTTTCCCCTTTTCTTTTATTTGTTTTCCGTTTTGATTTAAATGCTTTTCAATTTGTATCTTGAGCAAATGTGATCCAAAATTGATGAGAATTGTTTTGTTAGATTTCTAGTGAATAGATCTATCTGTGAAAAATATGTGATGCAATTTTTGAGATATTTTCCTGTATAGATTTATTTAATTGCTAAAAAGGCTGAAATCTGTTAAATGCATGATAAATTGTATATAGCTCAAAAAAAATATGGTTCTTGCTTTGTTAGACTCTGTGTGTGATGTAGTTTCTGGGAAAAATGTATGTCATACAGTCCCTGTATAAAAATATGAAGATGTGAATTAAATGCATTTTAGGGCTGATTCTTGTATGATTTTTAGTAAATTAATTATAAGGAATTAGGCCTTGATAATTTTTGCTGACTGTTCTTGTGCTAAGTAGTTTTATAGAAAAATATTAAATCTGTTGTTTGATACTTTTCACAGTACAAAGCTATTACATGTGCAATTCTGTCCGGCTGTTTAATCTTTTTGTGTAGGCTGTTGTACTTGATGAATTATGGTGAAAATTTTATCATGGTCTTGCTATAGTATGTTGTAGCTCCTGTAATTTTTATAGATTTTTCTGAACTGTTTAGATAGAGGTCACAGTTCAAGCCTAATTATTCACATGAAATGATAAGTATTGGAATTAAATGATTTAAGAAGTTCTATATTACTTCTTGTGCACTTTTAATCAGGTTATGCTTGCTGGTCCTGTTATGCAGCACCATAACTGAAATGTGATGGTTGGCTATGAATGGTAGTACTTCTCTTTATTCATGTGATGTGTGTATGTGTGTGTGTGCCTACACACCACTCTTCTTTATGCACTTCTCTAAGTGTTTAGAGAAGAGGTATGCATATACTCAGTAAATGAGTTAAGTTGTTAGTAGAGAGGAGATATGCACCTACTCTGTCAAATGATCTGTTAATCATCTTCATTCATGAGCATCATACGTGTATGCATTCACTGTACTTATATATGTGCATCGCATCATACAGGTTCGCAGGAGGACCTCCAGTTTTCGGAGATCGAGCCGGATCAACAGGAGGAGCCCCAGCAGGAGGTTCCACAAGAAGGAGAGGAGGTCGAAGCAAAGGATCTACCGGAGTGTCCTAATCACAGGGCTAGTGACTTCGTTCGAGGCAAGCCCCGGAGCATTTTCTTACCTATGCTTTCTAACAGTCTAATTATGCTTTATGATTGTTGCATTAAGTATAGGAGTTGTGTGAAACCGTTGATGCATTATATCCTTGCTTTTACCATTGATTATCCCACCTTGATATACCCCCTGCTAGTCTAGGGGCGAGTATTATGCTTAGCTTGCTTAGACGGTAGAAGTCGGGTGATTTCCGTCATCCCGCGAGCATAGGTGGTTACTTATGATTGATGGAAAGCTTATGTTGATATCATCTGGTTGATGGTTATGATCGAGATAATTGGAGACCGGACGGAGTCTTGTGGGGTTGTTGGACCATAGTGAATCCGTCTGTGTCGATTAAGGACCGTACCGTTGATGTACCCCAAGTCATGTTGAACGCATGCCTCATACTTAGCTGGCCGGATAAGCACTTTCGACCGCGAAGCCTAACACTATCGGCCGGTTCTCGATCCGTTCGCACCGTATTGAGATGGATGGGGACCACAGGGCGCCAAGAGTAAGTCCGAGGTCCAAAGATGGTCGGGCTAAGGCGCCGGGCGGTCCCCCGGGTACGGTGGTTCTATGCGAGTCCGCGTACTTGTTTTTCCTGGATACGTGCCACGGTGATCTGTAGCTCACTTCGCGCGTGAGTGTGGTTTGTATGAGGAATACCCCCTGAGCTCAGTAGTAATCGATTCGAATCGCCATCGTTCCTGGACAGTGAACACTTGACTTGAGCTGCACCATCGTAGTAATGATTATGGAATGTGGTTAATGATGATGAGGGGTTAAGCTAATGTTTATGATTATGGTTACTACTTGCTTGCTTAATCATGATTAATATACTATAATGATGCATAGTACAGGTGCTTACCTAGCATAAATAGGAATGATTAAGCTGAGCAATCACTTTTGATGTTACTACCGCTTTTCCGCAAAAAGAGTCAAGCTATCCCCTGATAAAGCCTGTCATTACTCCTTGGAGTCTTTTTATTTTGAGTCAGTCGGGTAAGTCTAGCTGAGTACCTTCTCGTACTCAGGGTTTTTCCCGCTTGTTGTTTGTGCAGATGGCCATACCTACCACGGGTATTGTGAGACCTCGCTTTTATCCAAAGGGATTAAAGTACCAAGGGCATGGTCGTTCTTAATATTCTCCCCACTTGCTTTTGTGGATTGGCTATCGAGCCGGGTAATCGTATTAAACCTAAGTTTGTGTGTGTGGGTTGAGCTTTTAAAACTATCTTGTTTCCGCTACTTGGATTTGAAGAACTTGGTTTGTAATAACTTTATTTCCGCACTCTGATGTTGTTGAACTATTTGTGAAATGTTGTAACATGCGAATGGTGACGCTAAACCTATACGATCTTGGTTGATGATGTTTGGTTTGAAATCCTTCGAGATTTTCGGACTACCGGGTTTATAACGACTTAAGTGTGACAATTGCTTGCTTAGCGAGTGATTTTTCACTTATGCTTTTATAAATTGGTCGGTTACATTACCGCGATCAACGCCGCAACTCTCTCACGCGAACTGTTACCAGCACAGTGCCGCCATACCCCTGTACTCGCCCCACCGCATCGAACCACACCAGCGTGATCTGGAAAACTCTCTCCACACTGCCGTGCGGCCGGCAATGAGGGAAAAATAAAATAAAAAAACAACACTGGCTCCTTTCCACATGTACACCCTCGTCAGCCGCGCGTCCGCTCCCGCCGCCGCCCCGCCCGCCGCCGCCGCCTACGCGCGCCCATCCCCACGAACTCCAACGCCCGCCCGCCCCGACCTCCACTTCTACCGCCAGGATCCAACCCCTGCACGGCCGCAAGTTCCGGCGCCTGCAACCCGCGCCCGCCGACACCGCCGCCCCGCCCGCGCTGCGGCCTCGGCAAGCTTCAAGACCTTGCACGCGACGCAAGTTCAGGCGGTTCGATCCACGCTATTTTGCTTTGCGTGGCGGCCTCGGCCTTCTCAGCTCCACAGCCCAAAAACTCAACGGAGGTACATCACGAACGCTCACTTCAGAGTTCCAAGTTGACACTGCAATACCGAATTATGGTGCATTTTTTTCAGAATTTACCCTTACCCTCAACAATACTGAATCATGGTGCATTTTCAATTTTAACCTTCCCCGGTTCTCCTGCAGACATACAGTTTTGTTCATCACAACCTAAAATCAAGATTACTTTAACAGTGTGGAGACAGGCAGCAGGCGACGCCGTGTTCATCTCAACAATCTACACCAAGGTAAAGTTGCTTCTCCCTATGCTGTGCATGATCAGTTCTACCATTATACAGGAGCCTTCTTTAAACTCTTTGGGGTAATTACCTGCAGCTGTCCACACTACCGTCCCCGAGCACACCCAACAAAACAACACTCATAAACGTAGGAGACTCAGCTTATCTGGTGCTTCCGTAAACGATGAAGCTGTCACATCCCGAAGTACGCAAACTCCGGCACCTCAGCTTCCCACTAGACGGTACCGCGACCCATTGCTAGCTGCTTCGGTGGTTCAACAAGGTACCTCCTCTGGGTTTAGAGCTTTACACAAAGTTCAGATCCATCGCTCCACACTCAGCTAGCACTCAACCATCAGCGACCCTGATGTGCGGACAGCTCTTCCATCATCTTACTTACAAATGTCGAAGTTCATAGATCAAACTAAATATTGTAAACATGACACCGAATTGCATGTTATGATGCCCACATAAACCTATGTCCACATAAGCCTTCCAACATATTATTCGCACAATAAATTCTGGACTCCTCCGAAGTTTACATTTCCTTACATTTTTTTTGTTAAAAAAGGTGTACCTGCTGCTTCTGAAAATGACGAAGCTAGCCCATCCCATCCCGGCACGTAAAGTCCGGAGCCTTACCTTTGCACTCGACGTTACCGCGACCCATTGCTTGCTTCTTCCATGGTGCAACAAGGTACCTCCTCTAGGTTCCCTCAAAGTTCAGATCCATCGCTCCACACTCAGCGAGCACTTAACCATCAACGACAGCTCCGTAAGTCCGCACACCCCTGATGTCCAAACAACTCTTCCACTATCTTACTTACAAATGTAAAAGTTTAAAGATCAAACTGTTCATATAAGCCTTTCACATGTATTACTCACACAACAAATTGTGGACTCTTCCAATGTTTACATTTACTTAAGATTTGTTTTTTTTTTAAAAAAAGGGTACCTATACATCACTTAGAACTTTGTTTGCTTGGGAGTTTAGAGGGCTATTCTAATTCAGCCCGGTCGCTCTTGATATCATCACATGTAGGCACCATTTTTACTCCGCTTTATTTGGGGGGGGCCTACTTACAGATGCCAACACTGCGGTGCCCACTTCTGGCCTCAAGAATGTGTTCGTGGCGAAGCCGGTACATCTGCCCCAACATACAACAAATGTTGCAGAGGTGGGAGCATATCCTTACCTGTGTACAGACCGCCTCCACAACCTTTGCTGGGCCTTCTACATAGAGAATCGCCATCGCTGTCAAGGCACTTCTTTGATAATATAAGGCGGTACAACTCCATGTTTGCTATGACCTCTATGGGAGTGAAAGTCATAAATGACATTAACGATGGCCGTGGCCCTTATGTCTTCAAAATAAGCGGCCAACTCTGCCATCGAATCGGTTCACTCCTCCCAGCCCATGGAAACAAACCACAATTTTGCCAACTATACATCTTCGACACCATAAATGAGATAAAAAAATGAGATGGCTGTTGCACAGAGCCAGGAAAGTGGCTTCCAGCCAAACGAAGATATCATTACTGCTTTGACAGCCATGCTCGATGCACATAACCCCATTGTGCAACTATTTCGCACGCCCACGATAGACTGCGCGGATGATGAGTTAATCGATCGGGCTTCGAGGACCACTACTGTTGTTATTTTTGGCACCTAAACAGCATGGCAACATCTATAGCGACCCAATTGCATCAGAGGTCGTTGGATTAGTTGTTGATGATTTAGGCACCAGCGACAACGGTAGGGACTTAATAGTGCAAGATCATTCATCTCAACTCTAGAGAGTAAGCGAGGCACATTGCAAGTTCATGGCCATGCAGTATCCGTTGTTATTTCCATATGGAGAAGATGGATTCCATGAGGAACTATATTACATGCCAAGTCGTCGCTCTAACAACCTCAAACGGAAGAAAGTCACCATGGCAGAATATTATTCATACCGGCTCCATGTAGAGGTAATGATTTCAACACACCTCTACATTGCAGCAAATTAACACAAGCATATATCGTCAATGCCTACTGCTGTGTTGAAGATGAGCAACTCAGACATTTTCGAAAAGACTCTTTCCAGAAGAAATACAGGTCAAGTTCATATAAGACTTTAGTTGATGCTGCTAATAGTGGCATCACATGTGCCTCCGATGTAGGCCAAGCAACCTTCTTACCAGGCTTATTCACAGGAAGCCCAAGATACTACTACCAGAACTATCAAGATTGCGTTGCAATCTGCCGTAGGTTTGGATGTCCAGATCTATTTATCACCTTCACATGCAATGCTTTCTGGCCAGAAATTGATGAGGCCTTATCATTTGCACCAGGCTAGCAGCCTTCCGATAGACCTGATATTGTTAACCGAGTCTTCCACATGAAGCTTAAACTTCTAATGAATGATATAAAGGACAATGATTTTTTTGGATCCACACTTGCAGGTATTTTTCTGAAAACTTACCCTTCCATCCTTCACATAACATTATTCACCTTATTGAAAATGAAATAAACTGCTCTTTAAACTCCAATGGTCCTTATCTTTGCTACCCATTGATTTCGACAGCTGTATACACGATTGAGTTCCAAAAAAGAGGCATCCCGCATGTACACCTGATACTATGGCTCAAAAAGGACAAGCCTCTTGAAGCTGATCAGATAGATATGTTAATATCAGCCCATCTTCCAGATCCAACTATTGATGTCACAGGTTTCGAAGCGGTGTCCACATTCATGATTCATGGACCTTGCGCCCCTCTACATCCTTCCTCTCCTTGCATGAACAATGGAAGGTGTGACAGATTCTACCCAAAAGAATTTTGTGAACACACGGTAGTGGTACCCAACAGTTAGGTCAAGTATGCTCGCCCAAATAATGGCATCACTGCCCACAAAAATGGAGTTCAGATCGACAACACATTTGTGGTTCCCCATAATGTAGACCTACTGGTCAAATACCAGGCACATATAAATGTGGAGAGCGTTAACTGTAATGAAATGGAGAGGTATCTATTCAAATACACAAACAAGGGCCCAGATTGTGCTAAAGCTACGCTTCAGAGAAAGAGAGGTTCTTCTGACAATGCCTCTGAGCCATTTAATGAGATCAAAGAATACCTAGAGTGTAGATGTGTCACACCCAATGATGCTGCATGGCGACTACTTCAGTTTGATATACACTACACTGATCCGGCTGTGGAATGGCTTCC
Organism: Chrysopogon serrulatus; assembly: GCA_015844335.1. Classification (NCBI taxonomy): domain Eukaryota; kingdom Viridiplantae; phylum Streptophyta; class Magnoliopsida; order Poales; family Poaceae; genus Chrysopogon; species Chrysopogon serrulatus. The sequence continues at coordinate 23,917 of JADLZL010006063.1, read as the reverse complement.
CGTCCACCTTCCTCTACAGAATGGTGTGTTGTACACAGAAGACGACTATCTTGATGAAGTAATCAATGATCCAACTAAGCTGATCACTAAACTGACAGCATGGTTACATGCAAACCAACATTACCCACAAGCTCAACAACAACTTATGTAGAATTCCCTGAACATTGGACATGGCATCAAAATGGCAAATTCTAGGATAGACGTCGCAACAATCGTCCCAAGGTTGGTCGCCTTGCAACCAAGGAGAGAGATTCTACCTACGAATGTTGCTCCACATAGTCAAAGGACCACGATCCTTCGCTGAAATACGGAACGTTGCGGGGCATCAGCACCCAACATTCCGTGCTGCATGCGAAGCATTGGTGAAAGGACCTAATTGGCCTAGAGGGGGGGTGAATAGGCGTCTTTTCAATTCCTGAAATTCACAAACTCAAATTGCGGAAGTTAAATGCTAACCGGAAGTTCCGGTGGTTTGGAGTAGAAGTTCCGGTGCTAGACCGAGACTTCTATTACAAACCAACTAGAACTTCGGGTATCCTAAAGCTAGGTAATCAGAGTAAATGAGTTGTGATTTCAACTATACAAATTACCACACCCTTGGGAAGCACCTCTTGGAATGAGTTCTTCTTTCTACAATAAAATATGCAATAGATAGAACAAAGAACACAATAACAAGGGTAGTCGAAGCTACCACCACAACAAGCACGGGGGACACAAGATTTATCCCGAGGTTCGGCTTTCCCCACAAAGGAGTGCCTACGTCCTCATTGTTGAGGTGGCCACTAAGGCCCGACCACTTAGGTCACCTCCCTCAAGCAACCACAAAGGAAAACTTGAGATATCCACTAAGATGAAGGGTAATACAAACGCGCTCGGGTGCCCTCACAAGTAAATCAACACGGGCAACCACGAAGAACGCCTAGCCGGGCTAGGGTTCCAAGAACCCAAGAGTAATAAACACAAAACCAACCGGCAAGACGAGGAACCCAAGTGCTCAAGTCGAAGGTCGATGCTCCCGCCTCAAATCTCACGTCCCTAGCTCAAACAATCGAAGATTGAAGCTTGGAAGCAAGGGGAGAGAAAGAGTGGGTGAGTCAAAGCTTGGGGAGGATGTGTGAACAAGAAATCAATGTGATGCCCGGCGTAACCGTTAGAAACGGAGCTCAAAAAGTATATATACTTCGGCCTCCGAAGGCCTACCGGAAGTTCTGGTGGAGCCCCACCGGAAGTTCCTGGCCAAGGTGGATCTGACCGTTGGCCGAGATCCGGCGAGACTGGGCTGACCGGAACTTCGGCCACCGACCGAACTTCCGGCCGCAGGCAGCGGTGCGGCGCCGCGTTGCAGAATCGCTTCCGCCTCGACCGAGCCTCCGTTATGGGCGGAACTTCCGGTCGTGGACCGGAACTTCCGCTAGGCCAAAAGCCCAGCAGCCGCCGCATGCGAGGAAAGGCTTCCGGTCGCTGACCGGGGCTTCCGGTCCCACCGAAGCTCCGGGAGACCGGACTTCCTGGTCAAACCTGCGCAAAACAACACAAACCTTCTACGGGGCGAAAGTGAACCGGGTGTCTCTCAAACTACACTAAAGCATCGACATGAGCACTTTTGTTCCCCATCTAGCTAGTTAATTTTGTATCCCTCTTGATAGTACGGCATATCCTACGACTCAAATCAAAATAGAATGTGAGTGAATCACTTGAGCCGAATCGCCGTTTGTCCATAAAATTTAGGGTGCTATCATTCACCGAATTCTTTTGTTTAAATACACCATTGGACTAACACCTGTGGATATCACTTGATGAACATGTTAGCCGCTAATTTGATTGTCATTAATTATCCAAAACCCACACCGGGGCGAATGCACTAACAAACTCCCCCTTTTGGTAATTGATGACAACCAACTTAGGCTTATATATGATAGAAAGAATTTGTACTTTTGAATTCCAAAATTTAAGACAAGCTCCCCCTTGGTGTATGCATAGGATTTGAATTTCAACATCTTGAGTGAAATCAAGATGACATACACTAGAGAGGCTCCCCCTAAATTTTGCAATCCGTGGGGTGCCTAAGAGTGTGTGACAATAAACCCGTGATGTATATGACAAGATATATCACAAGAGTAAAGAGAAAGAATATGAATGGTTATGGTAGAAAAGAAAAAAAACTTAACCAACATAACCATTCTAAAAACCACAATCACCATCACAATATCACATAAAAACATCACATGATGATAAACATAAAGAGTTTTAACCTACAATCATCCACCACACACAAATAGTTCAAGTTCTACCACATAGTTCACCACACGAGATAAGAGTTATTACAGAACAAAATTTTAACTACCCCTATTACATCATGAATAAGCCTAACACTCCCCCTTTGGCATCAAATGCCAAAAAGGGTAGGCTTCGAGAAAGCAAAAAGGGGCAAAAGCAACATGCACTATGCGTCGCCAAAGAAGCCATGGGTCGAGGAAGGACCAGCTCCGTGGATCGCCACCACCAAAAGCAGGAGCACCGAAAGAGACGACCTCGTGACGTCATCACCGCACCAAAGAAGTCCCGATAAGAGGCGCCCAAATTTCGGTGTCCTCCATGGTGTAACCGGCAGGAAGCCCACCGCCAAAAAGAAGGATCATAAGCGGTGAAGGAAGGGTCCCGCTGCTGCTGCTGCCGATCACCGCATCAAACTCATGCCCACCATGCATAGCATCAAACTCAAAGATATGGGTCCCGGAAATCTCGAAGTGGAGATGCGGGGAGTGAGATCGGCCTTCTCCTCAAGGCGACGAAGACGCTGATCGGTCTTCTTCTCGGAGTGTAGCGTAAAAATAGGAGAAGAACCGGCCGAAGAGCATGGCGAGTAGCATCACCACGACCACGACCACGGCCCGCGGCCACGGCTACTCTCACCACCAGCTGTAGCACCACACGAAGGGTCCACGGGAGGAGCCTCCTCGGCCTCAAAGACCACCCAAGTCCTCATCCTCGGGGAGCAGCACCACCCACACTATCCATAGGAGCCTTGCCCTTGCTTGTAGGTGCCGGGATGTTCTTCACCTTCCAAGCCTTATGAATGACATCATGGTGGAAGGAGAATCCAACCACTTGCTCAATCACATACATGAGATAAGGTGCATATGGCAAAGACTTGTGTGGATCAGTCGAGACATCCTCAATATTCCTCCAAAGGAGATCAGTCACACTAAACCTCTTGTCAAGACCAAAACACACAAGAATAGCAGGAGCATGGTTTTACAACTTGGTGGCATCTCCAATCTTGGGATCAATGGTGGCACGAATCAAGTTGTTGAGCACATAAAAATAGGTCTTCAAGTTGTGAGTGGTGCCATTAGCTTGAGCGGGATCATGATAAAGACCAGCCTCAACGAAATCCGCTCGACCAACACCACGCATATAGTGCTCATACAAGCTAGGTGCATCCCTATCTTCACTAGTGAGCCCAAGAAGACGAGAAAACTGACGGTAATCACAATGGTAATGTAAACCCTCTGTCATCCAGTGAAGTACCTTGTTTGTCTCATCAATGTAGAGAGTGGCCCAAAACTGAAGAATGATCTCGCTGTTCCAGTTGTGCTTGAAGTTCATGAGACCCAAGATGCGCCACTCCTCTAGCTTTGCAATCAACTTGTCAATGTCACGGTTCTTGTGCTCTTCGAGGGACTTGAGAGTGGGAGCTTTGTGCGGCACAATGGGAAGTGTAGTGCCCGTTTCCCCGCCTTGAAGCACACATAGTGATAATAATCACTATGAAACTGTGACCAAAAGCGAGGATCCACACCTTCAAACTTTGTCCATTTGAAAGGGTTCTCCTTTCGCATCCTCTTGACATCCCTTGCTTGCTTGCGGTAGTCGATCGGCCATCTGGGATTGACTCCGGCGGGAGTCACCGGCAAGCGAGGCTTGGGAGCGAAACATGCATGATGAGGAAGAAGCCGGTTCATGGTAGCTGCTCCAATGGTGATAGGTGAGCGCCGAACAAATTCCGGAGCAATAGCACGACCCTCCACCTCAATCTGGCTAGCAGCCTCTGTATCATTAACCATCTCATGGTGAGCAAGAGATGGACATGCACGAAAGCGCGAAAAGCGATCGGGAACACCGATAGGACCTTCATCTTCATCGGACGAGACGACCGTGCGAGAACCACCACGGCGGCGGCACGACGACCGCCACGAGGGCGATCCTCCTCTCCATCACCCATACTCGGAGGACGAGACATTGCAAGGCCTTCGACGAGCCGCACGACCCGGATTGGTGCGACGAGTCATGCTGCACAACACACAAAACACGGCACAGGGAAGTCTTAGACATGGTAGTGGAATGCAACAAAGGGATCGACAAGTAGAGCCACGGGTGCACATCGCACAGGGTCCATCGGAACTTCCGGTCAGGGACCGGAACTTCCGGTGGAACCCTAGTGCGACAGGAACCACGTGCTCCACAGAGATCGACCACGTGCATTGCATGAAGGACATTCCAACAGCATGTATATACAAATAATTGCTAGCACGTGCAAGGAATCAACCCAAAACCAAGTACATTGGGAGATCGAGAGGAAATCCCGGTACCTTGTTCCTTGGAGAGAGAAGGGGTCAAATCCGCACGTGCCAAAACCTCCCGGCGTCCACCAACTCCACCAAAGTGATCTCCAATGCCGGGGCAAGCTCCTCCCCAAAGGGATTTGGAAGGGAGTGGAGGAGGAGGGAGATCGGGGAAGAAGAAGATGGAGCCGCCGCCGCCGCTACAGTGCTCGGGTGAGATAGGGTTGAAAAGGTAAGGTCTTTGACTTGAAAACGACCCGAGATCCACTTTTACTGCGGTCAAACCCGATCTGACCGGAAGTTCCGATGGGGAACCGGAGCTTCCGGTGGGTACAGTTGCCAAGGTGCGTCGCGTACTCCGAAGGGCTTCCGGTGTGCTGGCGGGACTTCCGCTGGTACCGGAACTTCCGGTGCAGGGACCGGAACTTCCGGTGGACCGTAAAACACCATCAACAGACTAACTACATGGTGAACTTCATGGTATGCTCGAACCAACTCATATATGTCCAGATTTCATTCAATCAATACATAGCCATGGACACATTTGAGTTGTTGAAAATAGATTTTGAAATTTACACACAACTTTTCACAATCTTTTGACCAATTCTATATCAAACAAATATGCACAAGATATCAAGCCACGTTACGAGAATCAATGATGTTTAGTTCACTCCTCAAAGCACAAAATCTTGACTCATCTAGGGGCTTTGTGAAGATATCGGCTAGTTGATTATCGGTGCTCACATGATGCAAAGCGATATCTCCTTTGGCTTCGTGGTCTCTCAGGAAGTGATGCCGGATGTCTATGTGCTTTGTACGAGAGTGGTTTACAGGGTTATTTGCCAACTTAATGGCACTCTCATTGTCACACAAAAGGGGAATCTTGGTAAGCTCACATCCAAAGTCTTTCAGGGTCTGCTTCATCCAAAGTAGTTGGGCACAACAGGCGCCGGCCGCCACATACTCGGCTTCAGCAGTTGACAAGGCAACACTATTTTGCTTTTTAGAACTCCAAGACACTAAAGACCTACCAATAAATTGGCAAGTCCCAGTAGTACTCTTTCGATCTACTTTGCAACCGGCGTAGTCCGAATCGGAGTACCCAAGCAAATCGAAAGTGGAGCCCTTAGGATACCACAAGCCAAGATTAGGAGTGTGTACTAAATACCGAAAAAAATTCTCTTAACAGCCCACAAGATGACATTCTTTAGGATTAGCTTGAAATCTTGCACACATGCACACGCTAAGCATAATATCGGGCCTAGATGCACAAAGGTAAAGTAGGGATCCAATCATGGAGCGATATACCTTTTGATCTACGGCTTTGCTGTCTCCTCCAAGGTCGAGATGTCCGGTTGTCGGCATCGGTGTCTTGATGGGCTTGGCTTTGTCCATGTCAAACTTCTTCAACATGTCGGAGGTGTACTTGGTTTGACTTATGAACGTGCCTTCCTTGAGTTGCTTGATTTGAAATCCGAGGAAGTACGTCAACTCTCCCATCATAGACATTTCAAACCTTTGAGTCATGATCCTACTAAACTCCTCACAAAAAGCTACATTAGTACTACCAAATATAATGTCATCGACATATATTTGGCACACAAAAATATCATTATTGACTTTGCGAGTAAATAAAGTAGGATCGGCCTTCCCAATCTCAAACCCTTGTTTGAGTAGGAAGTCCTTGAGACAATCATACCAAGCTCTAGGGGCTTGTTTCAACCCATAGAGCGCCTTGTCGAGCTTGTAGACGTAGTCGGGATGCTTGGGATCTTCAAAACCCGGTGGTTGCTCAACATATACTTCTTCGGATAGGGGGCCGTTGAGGAATGCACTCTTCACATCCATTTGATACAACTTGAAGTCATGATGAATCTGCGAAAAGCTAGCAAGATCCGAATCGATTCTAGCCTTGCCACCGGTGCATATGTCTCCCCAAAGTCCAAACCTTCCACTTGAGTGAATCCTTGAGCCACCAACCGTGCCTTGTTTCTTGTGACTACGCCATGCTCATCTTGTTTGTTGCGAAAAGACCCATTTGGTTCCAATCACATTTTGCTTGGGCCTTTCCACCAAGGACCGACTTCATTCCGAGTGAAGTTGTTCAACTCCTCTTGCATTGCCATTATCCAATCTTCATCTTCAAGTGCTTCTTCAACTTTCTTGGGCTCTATTGGGGACACGAAAGAGAAGTGCTCACAAAAGGTTGCCAATCTTGATCTTGTAGTGACTCCTCTTTGAATACTCCCAAAGAATGTTGTCAACGGGGTGATCCCGTTGAATAGTATGATGCACTCTTGGATGGGGTACTTGACTTCTTCTTTGGATTGGGCCATCATCATCACTATCATTGTCTTGGTGTATTGGAGAATCAATGATTTGATTATCTTGAATGTTTCCTTGGTTATCTTCTTCCACTTGTGTTGGATCTTGATTTGCATATGTTCTTGAGCCATGATCCCTTCTTGAAGTGGGTGTGTTGTCATGGGCATTGCTTGACCCATGATGTAAGCTAGGATCATGATTGATTTGCAGAGATTCATCATCATCTTCTTCAACGGGCTTTACCTCACCGGTTGCAAGCTTCTTTATCACTTGATGAGATGGTTCTTCTTTACCTACAATTTCAGCATTGACTTGCTCCTTTTGAGAGCCGTCGCTTTCATCAAAAGTCACGTCTACCGCAATTTCAATTTGACCGGAGGTCTTATTGAAAACACGGTATCCATGTTCGTTAGTACCATAACCAAGTAAGAACCCTTCATCAACCTTAGGTGCAAACTTAGAGCTTTTGGATTTCTTATTAAGTATGAAACACTTGCATCCAAAAACTCTAAAGTAATCCACCTTAGGTTTGTTACCGGTGAGTAGTTCGTAGGCGGTCTTCTTCCTTATCTTGTGAAGGTATAGGCGGTTGATAGCATGACATGCCGTATTCACGGCCTCCGCCCAAAAGTCTTTCTCCGGGGTCTTGTACTCATCCAACATTGCTCTTGCGGCTTCAATGAGTGTTCGGTTCTTCCTCTCCACAACACCATTTTGTTGCGGAGTGTATGGAACCGAGAACTCATGCTTGATGCCTTCATCATCAAGGTATTCTTCAATGTTGGTGTTCCTAAACTCCGTCCCCGTTGTCACTTCTCACTTTCTTGATCTTCACATCAAACTCATTTTGAGCTCTCCTTGCAAACTTCTTGAAGATCCCTTGGGTTTCACCTTTATCTCTCAAAAAGAATACCCAAGTGAAACGAGAATAATCATCAACAATTACAAAACCATATTTGTTACCTCCAATGCTTATGTAAGCATTGGGTCCGAATAAGTCCATGTGGAGCAGCTCAAGTGGTCTTGTAGTTGTCACTATGTTCTTGACGGGATGTTTAGCTCCAACTTGTTTCCCGGCTTGACATGCACTTTGCAAATCCTATCTTTCTCAAAAGAAACATTTGTTAGTCCAAGGATGTGTCCACCTCTTTGAAGGTCGGCCAAGTTCCTCATGCCAACATGAGCTAGTCGGCGATGCCATAACCAGCCCATGCTAGATTTTGCCACTAAACAAGTCTCGGACCCCACTTTACTAGTTGCAAAATCAACTAGATAAAAGCTTGCCCTTTAGTTGATCCGTAAAAGCAATAGAGGAATCCGCCCTCCTAGAGACTTCCACACCCTTATCCGTAAAGAGACAATTGTATCCCATCTCACAAAGTTGTGAGACGGACAACAAATTGTATCCCAAACGAATCCACAAGTAGAACATTAGAAATAGAATTATCATTTGAGATAGCAATTTTACCCAAACCAAGGATATCTCCTTTGCTATTGTCACCAAAGACAATCCTTTCACATGAAGTTTGATTTGGCTGAAAGGAGGTGAACATATTCTTCTCTCGGTCATATGATTTGTGCATCCACTATCGAGCACCCAACTTGATCCACCGGAGGAATATTCCTGCAAAACAAGTTCAAACCTTTGTTTTAGGTCCCGAGATGGAACCTAGGGGTTAGTCACAAAAGGCTTGGGCACCCAAACACTCCTCAAGATTTGCCTCTTCTTGAGTGCACCCACATACTTCACCACAATCTTGCCATCCTTATCCCAACAACACATATAATCACAAATGTGGCTCCGTGAGATGGGCACTTGTTGCTTGGGCACCTCTACTTGCTTGTTCTTGTTGCTCTTTGTTGTTGTTTGCTTGTGTGCTTGTAGGTGTGCTAGCATTGTTCACTTTGTTGATAAGATCAACAAGTGGCACACTCTTGTTGAACTTCACACAAGCTACCCCATTGACCATGTTCCTCCCATTTGCCTTACCATCATACCTATTGTAGCCAATGCCATCCTTGATCATGGGGTGTCTTGATGCCTTGTACATATTTGCTTGTTGCTTTTCTTTGCACTTGCAACCAACTTTGACAATAGAGTTCAACCTTTGAATCTCCTTGTCTTTCTTCTCTAGCTCAACAAGGTTAGTTGCACAAGCATTTATATCAACATTAAAGCATCTTTCACAGCCCTTGCTAGTTGAAGCTTTAGTTTCTTTGGAGGCGGTAGAGGTGCTTCTCCAAAGAGTTTCATAGTTTAGCTCAAGAGTATTATATTTCTCTTTTAAGCTTGCGAAGCTTTCTTGAGCCAAACTAAGATCATGCTTTAGAGGAGCTAAAAAGTCATTGAGTGAAGAGTGTTCCTTGGTCAAGCATTCATATGAATCCTTGACCATGGACAACTCCACGCTCAACTTCTCAACCTTTCCCTTTTCCATGGTGAGAGATGCCTCAAGTCCTTGGGTCTTCTCCCTTTCCTCTAGGAGCAATTCCCCTTGCGACTCAATGCATGACTCACGCTCTTCTATGGTGTACATTAGTTTCAAGATTTTAGTTGCTACCTTTTTACCATATTTCTTAATGATTTTGCTAGCATAGTTCTCATCATTCTCATCATCACTATCACATTCACTAGATGTATGAGTAGGAGAGTTAGGAGGCACCTTATCTCCTTTTGCCATGAGACAAGTAGGAGTGTGATAGTCGTTGTCGGTGAGGTTGGCGAAGAGCGAAGGTGATGAAGAGATGTTGGTGAAGAGAGACGTCGATGAAGCATTGTCGGTGATGAGCGTTGAAGAAGAAGATGTCTCTTGTATAGCAATTGCAGCCACGCTTTTCTTCTCATTGCCATTGTCATCTTCACTATCATCATCCGATTGCCACTCTTGACCCATGTGTGCTTCACCTCTCTTCTTGTCCTTGTACTTCTTATCACCTTGCTTGTTGAATCTAGACCTCTTGCCTTTGTTTGGGCAATCCGCAACAAAATGATCAATATCTCCACACTCATAGCAAAATCTCTTCTTGAAAGGCTTGCTTCCACCACTTCTTCTCATCTTGTCTTTCTTCATTCTAAGAAACTTCTTGAAGTTCCTTACTAGTAAAAGCTTGCTCATCATCAAGATCATCATCATCACTTTGCTATCTTCACGCTCACAACGCCTCTTGTTGCTATGACTTGTGTCTTCATCTTGTGATGCCTTGAGAGCAATACTCTTTCTATGTCTCACTTTGCTTCTTTGGCTTCATCATCTAGCACTTCATGATGCAATAGCTTGGCAAGCATTTCTTGTGGTGTCATTGTGCTATAGTTGTCCTTCTCCATAATGAAAGAAGCAAGCATGCTGTTCTTTTCTCTGTAAACTCTATAAATCTTCCTTGCGGCTGCATGGTCATCCCACCTTGTGTCTCCAAGTGCTCTAATTCTATTTACCAAGGTCATGAATCTATCGTACATTTCTTGAGTGGTCTCTCCTTCCAATGTGAAGAAGTTTTCAATCTTTCCTTGTAGAAGCTCAATGTTTTCCACTCTTACACTCTTATCTCCTTCAAATGATACTCTCAATGTCTCCCAAATTTGCTTGGCACTAACCATTCCATTGACCTTGTTGTTTTCTTGTGGAGATAGACATTGCAAGATCAAGGTCGCTGCCGTTGCATTGAGTTGGAAGTCCGCGGCATCTTCCGGTGTCCACTCACTAGGATCTTTAGGGACATCCACACCAACTTCAACTACTTCCCAACACCTTGCGGCAATAAGATGCAACTTCATCCTATGTGCCCAATCAACATATCTCACTCCATCAAATTGAGGTGGCTTGCCGGGGGTTGACTATTGGCATGTTTGGATTGGTTCCCTTGCTTGATGACCCATAGTCGTAACCGGTTCTTGCATATGCTTTTGGTGTCTTGTCACCATCCTCATTTGTTGACTCGGCACTTTTCTTGTCTAGTACTTCCTTCATCTTGTCAAGTTGCTCTTGCATCTTGTCTAATTGCTCCTTTTGCTGCACTTGGAGCTTCTCGGCGAGTTGAGCGGTGATTTGCTCAACTAGTGTCTTCATTGTGTCCGCATCCATCTTGACCAATATAACACCTCACGCGGTGAAGCGTCAATCCGAGGGACCAATGCTCGTACCAATTGAAAGGACCTAATTGGCCTAGAGGGGGGTGAATAGGCGTCTTTTCAATTTCCTGAAATTCACAAACTCAAATTGCGGAAGTTAAATGCTAACCGGAAGTTCCGGGTGGTTTGGAGTAGAAGTTCGGTGCTAGACCGAGACTTCTATTACAAACCAACTAGAACTTCGGGTGTCCTAAAGCTAGGTAATCAGAGTAAATGAGTTGTGATTTCAACTATACAAATTACCACACCCTTGGGAAGCACCTCTTGGAATGAGTTCTTCTTTCTACAATAAAATATGCAATAGATAGAACAAAGAACACAATAACAAGGGTAGACGAAGCTACCACCACAACAAGCACGGGGGGGACACAAGATTTATCCCGAGGTTCGGCTTTCCCCACAAAGGAGTGCCTACGTCCTCGTTGTTGAGGTGGCCACTAAGGCCCGACCACTTAGGTCACCTCCCTCAAGCAACCACAAAGGAAAACTTGAGATATCCACTAAGATGAAGGGTAATACAAACGCTTGGGGGTGCCCTCACAAGTAAATCAACACGGGCAACCACGAAGAACGCCTAGTAGCCGGCTAGGGTTCCAAGAACCCAAGAGTAATAAACACAAAACCAACCGGCAAGACGAGGAACCCAAGTGCTCAAGTCGAAGGTCGATGCTCCCGCTCTCAAATCTCACGTCCCTAGCTCAAACAATCGAAGATTGAAGCTTGGAAGCAAGGGGAGAGAAAGAGGGGTGAGTCAAAGCTTGGGGGAGGATGTGTGAACAAGAAATCAATGTGATGCCTGGCGTAACGTTAGAAACGGAGCTCAAAAGTATATATACTTCGGCCTCCGAAGGCCTACCGGAAGTTCGGTGGAGCCCCACCGGAAGTTCCGGTCAAGGTGGATCTCGACCGTTGGCTGAGATCCGGCGAGACTTCGGGCTGACCGGAACTTCCGGTCACCGACCGAACTTCCGGTCGAGGCAGCTGGTGCGGCGTCGCGTTGCGAGGAATCGCTTCCGGTCTCGGCCGGAGCCTCCCGTTCTGGGCGGAACTTCCGGTCGGGGACCGGAACTTCCGCTAGGCCAAAAAAGCCCGGCCAGCCGTCGCGCCGGGAAAAGGCTTCCTGGCCGCTGACCAAGGCTTCCGGTCCCAGCGGAAGCTCCGCTGGGAGACCGGGACTTCCGGTCAAACCTGCGAAACAACACAAACCTTCTCTAGCGCCGAGTGAACCGGTGTCTCTCAAACTACACTAAAGCATCGACATGAGCACTTTTGTTCCCCATCTAGCTAGTTAATTTTGTATCCCTCTTGATAGTACGGCATATCCTACGACTCAAATCAAAATAGAATGTGAGTGAATCACTTGAGCCGAATCGCCGTTTGTCCATAAAATTTAGGGTGCTATCATTCACCGAATTCTTTTGTTTAAATACACCATTGGACTAACACCTGTGGATATCACTTGATGAACATGTTAGTCGCTAATTTGATTGTCATTAATTATCCAAAACCCACACCGGGGGCGAATGCACTAACAATTGGGCTTGCTTGGTGATGACCAGGAGTGGTTCCACGCCATGTCCGATGCATCACGCTGGGCATTTTCAAGCCAATTACGACAACTTTTTGTCACATTGCTGCTTTACTGTGAACTCAAAGACCCCCTCAGATTATTTAATGAATTTGTCAAAATAATGGGAGAAGATATGTTGTACCGAGCAAAACAGCTATCCCCGGATATACTTGATGCAAGCATACAAACATATATTAGATCCTGTGTCTTACATGAACTACAAAAGCTACTTAAAGACAAAGGATACAAACTTCAGCAATTCAATTTGCCCCAGCCAGATATAAATTGTGTTGACATACTTGGAAACATATTGATAATGGAGGAGATATCGTATGCTACAGTTCATACACCCACTGAAATAGAGCATTGCATCAACCAGCTCAACATAGAACAGAAATATGCTTATGATCTCATACATCATTCAATCTCAAATGATTTAGGTCACACATTCTTTGTCTACGGATACGGTGGAACCGGCAAAACTTTTCTATGGAACACTCGCTCAATAGTGTCGGAACCCAAGGCAAGATAGCATTAGCTGTTGCATCTTCGGGAATAGCAGCCCTGTTGCTCCCCGGTGGTCGAACACCGCACTCGCGATTCAACCTTCCTCTAGAAATTCAGCCTCAATCTGTGTGTGCAATACAAAAGAACACACAATTAGCTGAATTGATACAACATACAACGCTCATTATATGGGATGAAGCACCGGTCAACCACAGGCATTGTTTTGAAGCACTTGACCGCACACTTAGAGATATCAGGTCATCCAACAACAACGAAGCAGCAGCAAAACAATTTGGTGGTATAACAGTTTGTCCTTGGTGGTGATTTCCGATAAACCCTGCCAATTATTCCAAAAGCCAAGAAACCACATATCTTGGATGCATTAATCACCAGATCTAAATTGTGGTGGAATTGCAAAGTGCTTCAACTAACTGAAAACATGAGACTTAGAAGTCCCAACCTTTCAGAATCTAAAAGAACTGAGCTGGATAATTTTGCAAGGTGGCTTCTATCAGTTGGCGATGGCACGGCTCAAGGCAGTGGCCTTACAGACCTACCTAACACATCATGGGTTCTTATTCCGGACAACCTCTTACTGCCACCAGGATAAAGAACACTTGACAATCTAATTTCTTTTGTGTATGGATCACGCACAGAGGACTCCTAGCTGTCCACTTATCTATGTGAACGAGCAATATTAGCACCAACAAATGAGGTGGCCACAGCTATCAATGCAAAAATGATCAGCCAGATAGGCACTGAAGAGATATCGTACTACAGCTCGGACTCTATTGATGATTTAACGTCCAACTACTGCACTCTAGAAGCTCTTTATCCTCGGGGAGTTCCTCAACAAGATTACAATGGGCGTCTTCCAGACCACCATCTGCAGCTCAAGATTGGTGTTCCCATAATGTTACTGAGAAATTTCAACCCATCACAAGGTCTGTGCAATGGAACCAGACTTATAGTGACACAACTCACACATCGTATCATCGAAGCTCAGATAATTACCGGAAAGCCAAAGGAAATAAGACTTATATTCTAAGAATAGTCACTACTTCATCGATCCCAAGTGGCCCTTCAAGATAAAGCGGCGACAATTCCCTGTTCATGTGTCATATGCCATGACAACAAATAAAAGCCAAGGACAAACACTCAATATAGTTGGTGTCTACCTCCCAAATCCAGTGTTTTCCCACGGACAACTTTATGTTGCATTCTCACGTGTTACATCACCTGAAGGCTTACGAGTACTAATTGAAAATAGCTCTAATGGACATGAAAATGAAACTCATAATGTTGGTTACTCTGAAATTTTAAATGACATATCACTAGATACCCACTTAACTTAGGTACGACGACCTACATGCAATTTCGCACGCATGTTTTAATTTCAAATTTTCTAAATATGTACTCTATCTATTACAGTACTCCTTCATTACCTGCTCCTATTAACATTTCAAATTTTATCATGTCAACTGTGAATTTAAAGCTTACCATCGAAATAAAATTGTTATTTTGCAGGCACGAGTCTTTTGACAGTTAGCATCAACCAGACAACACCAGATGCTGAATCAACATCCGCCTCCCAAATGGCCTACTGTAAAGCAGCAACGTCGTGCCGTGCAATACATCATCATAGCGCAGATATCCCATATGGTAGTGCTGTTGTTGCTCGCATATCAATACATATAGGGGCCGTTCGATGTGGAGCTCTAGGGTGGCCCTGCGCCCTCCAGCTGCAGCACCGGCTGTTTGATTCATTTGGCTCAGCTTTCAGCCTGGCTCTCGGCATGCAAATTACACTCTCTCCCGCATCCAGGGAAACGCTCTAGGACTTCGTTTTTCCAGAGGCAGGCTCTGTTGCGTCCTCGACTGTGGCGTAGAATCACCTCCCTGTGGTCATGGTCTCACCCACCGCTCTTCTCTTCTTCACCAAGGGGTCGCCCATGGTGAGCTTCTCCGAGCAAGCTGGATGTGGAGCTCGCGGCCAAGGGGGCGGGGCCAGAGGCCGCCCGAGCTTCACCTGGAGGCCTCCGCCGCTCCGGCCACAAGCACCAGCCATGGCGGCAGCTGGTCGGCTTCGCCGTCATCCGCCCGCCCGGCCCACGGCAGCAAAGCAACAAAAGCCATGGCACGAGCTGCTCTACGCCGGCGGGAACGAGGGCGCACGAGCTGGTCTGGCGGCCGCATCTGCCCGGCTTCGCGGCAAAGGCGGCGGTGCCGGTGCCCGAGCAAGCGATGGAAGCGCGGCGGTTTCGGCGGCGCCGGGCGGACTTGTGCGCGGCCCGCGTGGGTGGCAGCGGAGCCGCGGTCTATCATTCCCCATCTTCTTCGTTGTAGGCCGTCGGCGTGCACGCCTCTCCGTTCGCCTCGCCACGCCTGCTTCGCGAAGAAGGGCAACGCCGGCAGTAGGGAGATGGTCACGCACGGGCACGCCACGCCGCCCCGGGCTGCCGCTGGGGCGCCACGCCGCCGCCAGGCGCCACGCCGCGCCACGGGGAGACGGCCACGCCGGGCCGCGCGCCGCCCGCGCTTAGGGCGCCACAGCGCCGGTGGGGAGGCGCTACGCCCCGCGCGGGGAGACGGCCACGCTGGCCCTTGCCGCCGCGCTTTGGCGCCACGCCGCGCCCCGCTGAGACGGCCACGCAGCGGGCGCTCCGCGCCGCCGGTGCTGCTCGATGGAGAGGAAGGGTCATCACGACATGCTCCTACAGCACCTTGAAAGCCATTGCTGACTCAAGCTCAACGACCATGGCTGGCGCTTGACAATTGCTCGATAGAATGCCCAAGAGGAAAACATCAGGGTAAGTTCACCCTATCCAGATGCAAGGTCATCACATCTATGTGTACACCAAATCAAACACTATCCCAATCTAACCTGGCTCGAGAGAAACATTGAAATCAAACAAAAACAGGTGCACCATTGGAGCCTGGCTGTGGCTGGCCTCGGCCTGGCTGATGGGCTCGAGCCACCTTGCGCCCTACTTCAAACGCACCCATAATGTCTGCAAGAACTTGAGCCCGTGCGTCCTGTTGTTGCTCACATATCAGTACATATAATGTCTGAAAAAACTTGAGCCCTTGCTGCCATATATTACAGGGAAGAACAACATGGAATCTGGTGTGCTCCGACAAACTTTGGCCAAACCTTGCTGTTACTCCTTGATCTAATTTTTTTCTTTTATTTTGGACTGCTTCCTATCCTGTACATTATCAGCGAAGCGCGGGCTCTCATGCTAGTGACCAAAGATTTTGGAGACGAAGTCGTGGGGATGATCTAATCTAATTTTATACTATTTAGTTTGGAGACAAGTATATACATACAGATTTATAGTGAACTAAATACCTTTCAATCAAAACATCAACACTAATCACACGAACAATTCTTCGGAACGATGGCCTACACCACACCCCTTGCCTGCTTGGTCAAAAGTCAAAGCGTTCTTCTCCGCTCCTTGGTCTGTTGTTGCCGTTGCTGCAGCAGCTCACGCGACCTCCGCGATCGTCCCAGCATGTCCAGCATCGCCGGGGTCATGTACGACGTCGTGAGGCCCGCCGTAGCCAACGCCACACTGCGCTCCCCGCCGACGACTCGCCGCTCCGCGCCGTCGCTTCCGCCGCGCCACCGGACACCATCTGCCGCGACGTGGCGCGCTGCTGGGCGTGCGAGCTCAGCCCGGCGAGCACGTACGCGCGTCCGGACAGCTCGTACCGCTGCCGGCTCGCCACGCGCGCGCGCATCTCCCGCAGCTCGCGCGACAGCGCCAGGCATGCGGGGTCCCCCCCCCCGCGCCGCGGCGGACCGCGCCACGGCCCGCTGCCGGTGCCGGAGGATCTCCACCGCCTCCGCGTGCGCGCCGCGCTCCGCCGCCGCACGGGCCGCCCCGATGCCGTCCGTCGCCTCCACCCGGACGCGCTCGCGCTCCACCTCCGCGGAGCGCCTGAGGCCACCGGGCCCCAGGGCCGCCGCACCTTTTGGCCTCGCCTGCAACGTTCTTGCACCGTCCAGTCGCCGTGTCGCGATACGCGCAGGCCACTCTGACCAGGTGCGTGTCGTCGCCGTCGACGTCCGCTGGTCGGGCCCTCGGCACGTGCAGGAGGAGCAAGAAGCGCCTCTCCTCGTCCGCGTAGAGCTCGCCGACGTCGACGGACGCGGAGCGGCCGTCCGCGTCGACGTGGCTTCCGTAGCTGCCGGACTTGACCGCGTGGAGGCGCACGCCCGGGTGCACGCACGCGATGTCGAGGCGCAGCTCCTGCACGGTGACCGAGAGGAGCCCGCCGATGCACTGCGCGAACGCGTCCTGGATGGCCGCTTCGTCCTCGATGAAGGAGAAGGTCCCGCCCGTGGCCTCGGCGACGGTGTGCATCGCCGCCGCGTCGTGGTCCGTCCCGAAGCCGAAGGTGTGGACCGGCGCGGACGGGCCGCCATCGCTGGTGTAGGCGAAGGAAGGCGGCACGAGCGCGTCGTAGCTGGCGTCGCCGCGGCCGCCGTAGCCCCCGCGCCTCGGCACGGTGTACGTGTCCTGCCCGTCGGAGAGGAGCACGACGCTGGCGACGGCGTTCCGGTGCATTCTCTCGTCGATCACCCTGGCGGCCCTGCGGAGCGCCTCGCCGATGTTGGTCCCGCCGCCCGCGGCGAGTGACTGCACGGCGCGCCTCGCCAGGGATTTCCCGGCGTCCGACATGCGCGCGAGCGGCATCAGCCGGTTCGCGCCGGAGGAGAAGGACACGACGCAGAGCCGGTCCTGGGGCCCGAGGTTGTCGATGACGAACTCCATGGCCTGCTTCAGCAGCTCTAGCTTGGTCCCCACCATGCTAGCGCTCACGTCGAGCACGGTCACCAGGTCCAGCGGCGCGCCCGCGGCGGCGCGCCTGCAGCCCCGGCCGCCTCCGTTGCCCTGGCGTGCACGAGCACGGCGAAGTCGTCGGCTGACGCGTCCCTCGCGAGAGCCGAGCACTCGCAGTGCGTGGTCAGCGCCACCGCTCCTCCGTCCATGGGGTGCTCATCATCACGACGCGGCCGTGGCGTCCGGTCCACGGGATCGTCGTCGTCGAACACGCGCGGCTCCATGGGCCGGAAGAACGGCTGGGACGACGGCACGGGAGGCGATGGCGGCGGCGGGTCCCTGGAGCGGAGGGACGGCAACTCGCGCCACCGGGCGCTGCAGAGCTGGCACACGGGGCGTCCGTTCGCCACGATCCCGGACCCGGTGACGCAGCGGGAATGGGACTGGTCCTGGTGGGAGCACTGCGGCGGGAAAACCACGTCCCCGCTCCCGCCGCCGCCGCCGCTGCGGGTGCGGGTGCTGATGCGGCGCATGTCGCCATGGCAGCTGGACCATGGGCTGCTCTCCATTGCCGTGACCTTGATGCTACTTATAAAAAAAATGATTTTTTTGGGGAGACTTTTGTGTGTACGTTGTTACAGTATTTATTACAAGCTGACAGCGACGCCGTTGACAGTGATCAGGCGATGTGTTCTCCGTGTTGGTGCCGCGTCCACGTAGGCACCGCGTAGAACCTGGCAAGTCACGGATTGCTGCAGGTTGGGTTAGAATAACTGGTCACCTGCAAATTTTTTTTCCAATCCTGCTCTTGTTTGACTAGTTCGCTGTTCCTGAATTGGTTCATCTCTAATCCCTCTTACTTCCTCCATCCATTTTTTTTTAACTTTTTTAACAATATAAGATTGACCACTCATCTTATGCATTAGCGCCCAGACGTCCAGCGCCAGGATGCGTCTAGACTCAGCTCGGGAAGACTCTATTCTGCTATCCCTGCCCGCGCAACGATTAAACACAGAAACAAGCGCACCCTATCCGGCTATCCCCTACCTAAGTAACAGAACAGGAGCACTCGCCTCACGCCACTTGCGGCGGCCCGTCTCCCGCCACGCCGCCATCCCACGCCACGCCTCATCCCCCCGCAGCACCGCCATCCCTCGCCACGCCCCATCCCCCGCAGCGCCGCCATCCCACGTCTCGCACTCCTTGTGCGCCCTATTGCCCTCCGCGCTCCATCACTAGAACATCTTAGGGAAATTTTCATTTGGACGGTCTGTCGCAACACGGAGCAGTGTGAAATGCAAACATGAGAAGTTTCATGGGAACAAATAGAGATTCTAAAAAAACGAATTTTTGTGGGAACAAACAGAGATGTTCCATGCAACATCCGACTGAAATTCCTTTTTTCCTGTAACAAGAAGATGTTGCAATTCAGCTATTGAAACATCCGATAGTAACTCATGCAACAACAAACAAAAGCCTAATGTAACAAAAAAATATTACTTGTTGCAATATCAGAACAAGGATACTACAAACATCAAATCCATTCAGAGTTTTGCCTTCATGAAGTCAGATGGCGAGGAAAAAGAAGGATTCCCCCCATGGCAACACCAATTCCCACTTTAACATCTAAGAAACTTAATCATTGTAACATGCAAAATCAAACAAATGAAACATCACAAATTCAGCTATTGAAACTTCCGGTAGTAACTTATACAACAACAAACAAAGCCTAATGAAACAAAAAATATTACTTGTTGCAAACAAGGATTCCCCATGGCAACACCAATTCACACCTTAACATCTAAGAAACTTAATCATTGCAACATGCAAAATCAAACAATGAAACATCACAAATTCAGCTATTTAAACATTCGATAGTAACTCATGCAACAACAAACAAAGCCTAATGGAACAAAAAAAATATGCAATATCAGAACAAGGATACTACAAACATCAAATTCATTCAGAGTGTTGCCTTCATGAAGTCAGGCAAAATCAAAATAGAAATCCTAGAGGAGTGAACAAAATCCGCAAAAAAAAAAGACGAACGGAAACAAATGAAACATATATATAGGGATGAAAATGGTACGGATATTTTCCGATCGTATTCGAGACCGAATTCGTTTAGAGGGTTTTTTATTCGTTCGTATCCGAGTCCGGACATTCAACATCCGGTACCGTATCCGAATCCGAATACTCAAATTGCATATTTATGATGTCGATATCCAATCATATCCTATCCGGCATGATTGATACTATCCGTATTTGAATCCGAATCCGAACAAAAATATGAAAACAAATATGGTATGAGTAATATCCGTCCGTATCCGATCCGTTTTCATCCATACATATATATGAAACATCTAGAGTTTACCGCCCCTCAGATCCATCTTGAGCAGAGGAGTCAGGTCGCCTCCATGGCAGTGGTGGGCGAAAGGCCTAGGAGGTGGCTAAGCAGCAGAGGAAGAGCGGTGCGAGGGGAGTGGCTAAGCAGGGCCATGGGCGACACCGAGCAGGGAGGACTGCGTCCATGATGCCGGCGAGGTCACTCCAAGGAGGGGCCGCTGTAGATGAGAACGAGGCTGCATGGCCCGCGGAGGCAGCTGCGAGTGCCACCGTGGTGATGAGGCTACACGGCGTGTGGGGCAGCGAACGGGATGAGTTCTGTGGGGAGGAAGAGGATAAGCGATAGGTGGGTGGCAGCCTAGGGCAAGTGAAGACACTGGGTGAGTAACTCGCTCGGTTGGTGCGCTGGCGTCCGGATGCGACAAACGTCTAAATTACATCCTTACCGTAAAAAATTACGTCATCATATTAAAATTTAAATTATTTTTGAAGAACTTTTATTAATAAAATAAATTACAATAAAAAGTAATATTTTATATAAATTTTTAAATAAGACAACTAGTCAAATTTAATGTCAATAAAGTTAAACGTCTTATAATTTAGTATGGAGAAAGTATTTTACTAATGTTTCTAGAACAGGTCAGAACTGCACAATCATCCACAACCATGCATTTGTGCTTGCGTGCGCGCACATATGAGATCTGTAGTTTCCTTTTTTAAAAAAAAAAAAAAAAAGAAAATAACTTCTAGCATCTAGACTAACTTTGAACAGATGGATGTTGTGCACGTACGACTCTGGCTGCTCATCCGAAGCTCGTTAGTTCTGTCGTCAACGCTCTGCACAAAACCAAAACTGCTAGCAAGAAATTCACTGACGCCATTGTTGGTAGCTGCACTTGCACACTTGAACCGTAATGGCCGTTGATGGAACAGATACTCAAACCGACGGTTGGTATTGGTACGATGGGGAACGCGAACCTGCCGAAGGTTAGTGCATGTCACTTTTATATATTTTCTGCGTATTTTAGAGAACCATTCTTGTGTTCTAACTTTAGCTGGCGAGAAATCAAAAATAGAAAATAACTATATTAAATATCTAATTAAATAAGTTTTCGGAGGCGCTTTGTTTTACCTAAATTTCTATTTATAGCATCTCTATTTCTAGCAATAGAAAAGATATAAAAAGTTTGCTAGGATTCTCTTAAAAAAAGAGTGAAGACGTTACCCAGATCTTAAACTTTTCCAATATTTTTTTTTCAAGTTTCTCGTTCACTATTCTTTTAAAAGAGGACGTGTTTGGTTCCATAGTTATAGATTACTTCGTCTAGCTTAGCAAGGACAATGCACACGAACTGCGTTTGGTTTCATCAACCTTTTCGGGGAGTGCGCTGGCCAGTTATGCCAAGCCTCCGTGGGATGCTGGATCCGCTCTCCAGAGCGGGCGAGCTTCTCGGTTTCGGCGCCAGCACTGCTAGGTGAGGCGACGCGAGGCGACGCATAGAACCAAACGCGCCCTACATACCTAGCTCAATGGTTGGCGAGGCGAGCGGCGGCTCGAAGACATGCGGGGCAAGCGATGGATCCATGGCAACCACCATGCACGGGTGGGTGTCTCTTCCTTCAGCATCGCTTCTCTCAGCCATCAGCATCACTACTCCACCACTGTGTTTCTCAAAGTAATCTACCTGCTCGTCGAAACCCTCCAATTTCGTATAATATTAGACCTTGTTTAGCTGCACACAATATACTCTAATTCATAGTTTAAAAGAGACTACAGTATATTTTAGTCAAATTCTACCTCAGTCCCTTGCAAATCGGTGTCTCCTCCCCTCATTTCATTTCCCGGTTACCACTTCCCAGACGCCACCTTACGGGAAAAAAAAAAAGAGGCAGGAAACAAAACCGGGTGTCCGGGTCTAACCTCCATCTCCGCACCTGCGCTCCGCCGCCCCGCACCGCCATCGCCCGGCCCGCGCCGTTCCGCCACCGCCCGGCCACGCCCGCCCGCGTCTGCGCCGCGGCACGTACGCCCGTGTCCGCCCGCGCTAAGCGCCGTCGCAGCCGCCGTGCCACCATCGAGATGCAGCAGGATTAAGGTACACTAGCCTCAACCGTCGCAGTTTGTTTCCAATTGAACCTACTGAATTTTATCCCATGAGAGACAATTAGATCTGCAAATGCTGCCTGCGCACCAGGTAGAAGTACCTTGCTACATACACGAATTTCAAGCCTCAGCAGATTTAAATTTTCCTACTTCGTCTTGTTTCCTTCTTTCTTTTTACCTTGCGTGCATAAGTCGAAAGCTCAACGTTTGCTACACTTCAAGTGGAATAGGTTACGGTGATGCCAAAACTAAGTACAGAGGATTGAAGAGTGGAGGAACTAAAGAAGGTTTGTGGACCTATCTCTGTTCTTTTTTACTATATTGATTTTTTTTTCTGCATCTATTTTCCAACCACTTAATATGGATGCTTAATATTTGTTGCAACTGTCATCATAGCGAACCGTGAGTGCCAGTGTCATTTAGCATAAAATAGATGCAGTAAGCTGACCTAGACAAATGTGAATACACGTCTCTAACCAGCGTGCACACTGTGTAGGTTGTTTTCCTCCCTGTCTGAATCAGCAAAATAACAGCGATAGTTCCTCAGAAACCATATTCTAATCTAAGTCAATACACTGACAATGAACATATATTTATATTGATTTCAGTATTTCACTCTTAGATACTCCCTTCACGACAAATCGCTGCTACCAAAGTAGGTGCTGATTGTCATTCTGTACAGTAATGTTGCTCCATAATTTCACCTCGGTTGTGCAGTGAAAATTCTCTGCAAAAACTCTATGTTTTCCTGTAAACTTTGTTTCATGAACTGATGCACAAGCTCGGTTATGTGTCTCTAATTTTTTTGTTTCTAATGGACTTACGTCATCAAACAGAAACAGCAATGTTTCCCTTCACAATTCTTCACTTATTTTCATGTTGTCGCACATTATTTTGTTGTTGCCAGTGTTTTTAATGTTTTCAGATAGATTAATCTTAAGCACTATAATTTTCTAGACTTCTTGCTTATCCAATAAGACTTCATACATGTTCTTGTACTGTGACAAACAGCTTGCTTGCCCCGCGTCAATGCGCGGGGTATTGGCTTGTTCATTAGAAATCCATGGCCAAGTTCTCCTTTGACGACGCCGACGAAGACCCTCCCGTCTTCTCTTCCGAGGGCGAAAAGAGAAAGCGTGAAGATGGCCCAGCCGAAGCGGCGGCCGGTGGAGGATCCTCGAAGGCCCGAATTCTAGCGCTTGAGGGAGAAGAGCGGGATAGAAGCGCGGTGGTAGGGGGGGAGAAGGCTGAAGAGAGCAACCGTAATTTGGAGAGGGTCATTGGGGGAGAGGCTGATGGGATTAGTGTGCGTATCGACCCGGATGTGCTTGATTGCTCCATCTGCTTCGAGCCCCTCCAACCGCCCCTCTACCAGGTAAAGCTATCCCCGTTTTGAAAATCGCCTATGTTGCTTGATTTCCCGTAGTAATTTAGGTAGGATGGCATAATATTTGGTGGTTCTGTGTTTTGAGATGATACTCTGTAATGATGTATCTTTGGTAGCGCCTTGTGGTAGAGGCCGGCATAGTCTGTATTTCTTTGTGCTTTCGCTCTAGCTACTTCTAGGTTTCCTTTGCTGAA